>BHFT01020464.1:0-10383 GCA_004320025.1 Laticauda laticaudata | reverse complement strand
GGGGGGGGGGGGGTTTGCAGAAAAAATGCTCTGGTTGGCTAGCAGCTTGGTTTGGCATAATCCTAACCTCACTCAGGAAAAAAGTATTAAATCCTTGTAGCCTCAGGCCATATCAGTGTTTATCTCTATAAACTACAAGAAGAGTCATAGGTGATTTCTATAACAATCAGTTACAGTAAAAAAAAAACTGCTCATCTCACTACATTCTTCCCATTACAGTAAATAAAATATGACTGCTATGGTCTCAGAAAATTTGATTAACTAAACTAAATGGGGGTTGAATTCTTAATTCACCTCCTTGAAATGGGGCCATTTGAAATGTAAAAAAAAAACACCTTAAAAATAATTTCATGTTTATATGAAAGTAATATCTTTATAAGGAATGTGGATATCTAAATCTATGTTTATCAGAGTATTCCTTTACTTTTGCAGTCCTAAGCAGTTCACTCAAAATAATATTCAAAGTATTTTGTTCATGCTCTTGAATACATCTATCCATATTTGTTTTCTTACAGAGTTGAATGTATTCATTCTAAAAAAGAGAATTTGCCTAGGTCTCCACATGCTAATCAGGAGGAAGTGGATGATCTGGCAAACTTAGAAATATTAGATGAGGTAAGATATTTTTATTTTGTTAGGAATGTTTTAAATTGCAATAATATGCAAGCTTTAAATAAATAATCACCTTTGGCTTCTTAGTACAGTATGTTTTGTTTCAAACTTATCTGTCTTTTCTGTACTTAAGCCCATGTTACACTGCACCAACGGATGCAAAGAGGATGCAAAACGTTAAAAAAAAGCTATGGAAAACGCTATGCATCCGTTGTATACTCACTGCATACGTGTTTCATACGCTCTATCCTTTGAGCATCCGTCCCCTGAGATTTCATCTGCTCAAGAAGTTTTGAGCTGCACAAAATTTTTTGAGGGGATGAACTTTCTGCTGTGTATGATGTAAATCCGTGACATACGAGCAACAAATGTTCTATGTCCGTTTATCATCCGTTAAACATCCGCTGTATCCTCTCTGCATCCTCTGGGCTCCGCTGCAGCTGAAAACGGAAAGAGGGAGGAAACAAAAGGTACATGGAACGTCTACACAGCGTTAGTAGCACGGAAATAGAAAGGACGAGCAGTGAATGGTTTGCATCCTATATACATCCTCTAGGCTTCCTATGAACATCCCTTTAACATCCCTGCTACATACTACCCACGTCCGTTCTTTTCCGTTCTTTTCCGTTCTGTTTATGCAAATTTTTGCCACTTTTTGGAGCGGATGACAACGGATGGAGCCACCCCCGAAAATTTGCTCGTCCGCTGTGTCCTTTTTGCACACATTTTGCATCCGTCGGCCAGTGTGACCTAGCCTTTAGGTTAAGACTAGACAGCATTGAGGAAGAGATGTTAAATCTTAGAACCAACATATCAGGGATGTCAAACTCAAGGCCCACATCTGGCCCACAGGGTGCTTAGATCTGGCCCACAAGGCCATCCTGGAAATAGTGAAGGACCATCCCACTGTGTCTCTGCCAGCAAAAACAGAATTCAGGAGGGCCATATGCAGCTCTCGCAAGCTCTGTTTTCGCTAGCAGAGGGTTTCAAGAGGCCGTTGCAGCCAAAGTAGAGCTCACAAAGGCGTTGGGAAGTCCTTCTGAACTCTGTTTTTGCTAGCAGAGTGTTCAGGCCACCACAGGCACCCCTGACATGAGTGATGTTGACCTGGCCATGCCCACCCTGGCCACTCCCACTTCATCCCCCAAGATCAAAAACAACCCTGACATGGCCCTCAATGAAATCAAGTTTTACACTCCTGCAATATATAAAACAAAACAAGTGACTTCCACACTTTATCAAACTTTGTCTATTAAGAAATATACAGTATAATAATATGTTGTATTTCTTCAAATGTACAACAGTACATTATTTAAAAATGCATGTGTTCATGAAATCATTATACAGTTTATATCAGAGAGCATTGCAACCAAAACTATGTTTGGAATCATGCACATTAAAATTCATATATTACTATGAATTTAAAAAACAACAGAAAGTTCAAGAGACAGAATTTGACAGATTGATAACAATGAGAAAATGACATAAATAAAATTAATATATCTATTCATCACTACAGCTAGCTATTATGAACACAGTCCACAGCCCCAAATTTTGTTTTCTCCCTCTGTCTCAAGTTTGATAATACTGCTTTGAATCAACTATATAAATCACATTCTAAAACCAGGATCCAGTTCATTAAAGGATATTAAAAAAAAAAATTGTGGAAGTCCAACATTCTCAGAAGTAACAAAGAAGCTTTGAATTGGGTACACAAAAATATGAACATTTCCTGCATCTATGATGTCATTATAGCCCTGAGATTAAAAATTGCCCACTAGAAAGGATAGAAGAGATAAAAGCAACTTTTTATGAGATTTGGAGCCATAAAAAATCTCATAGTGTTGTAAGTTACACGAAGATCAAACTCTTACTTCATATTGCAGTGTAAGATATGAGTCCTTAAAGAATAGTGGTCCAACTCGAATCATCCATAGATTTATATGCTAAATATCTCATGAGGTTCAATCCTCGATATCTCAAATTTAATGCTTCCAAATAATAAGTTAAGAAAGAACAAAGATTTTGGATAGCCACTGCCACAGCAGAGAATCTGGATAAGTAAGGAATTATATCTCATTGCTAGATCAGAAGCTTGGCTATTTGAAATCTCCCAGAGTCAGTGCTTGACATTTTCTTCTACTAATGGGTTGCTGATGATAAAGACTTATGGATCCAAAAGGTTATCATGCAGGTAGAATTCAAAATTAAGAATGTTGGTATGTTCTAAAGAGCAATGGTGGCACAATGGGTAGAGTGTAGTACTGTAGGCTACTTATGCTGACTGTTGAATGCCAGCAATCTAGCAGTTCAAGTCACACTGGCTCAAGGTTGACTCAGCTTTCCATCCTCTTAGAGAGGGCTGTAAAAGCACTGTGAAGCGATATATTAAGCCCATGTCACACTGCATCAATGGATGCAAAGAGGATGTAAAATGGAGAGAAACGCTTGCCATCCGTTGGAAAACACGATGCATCCGTTGTGTACTCATTGCATCCGTGATTCATTCTCTTTATCTATCCAGCATCTGTCTACTGTGATTTAATCCGCTCAGAAAGTTTTGAGCTGCACAAAACTTTTTGAGCGGATGAAGTATCCAACGCATCAGTTATACATCCACTACGCATACAGGGAACATCCGTTATACGTCTGTCATCATCCGTTACATGTCCGCTATATCTGCTGCGCATCCGCTGCACATCCGCGCAACTCAAATCCACTCCAGCGGAAAACGGACACAGGGAGGAAGCAAAACGGACGTGGAACAGACACACAGCGTTAGTAGCACAGACGTAGAAACGATGAAAGCGGATGCAGCTCGGATATAAAGCATTAAAACAGAAAAAACATTCGTATCGGGGATGTATCTCGGATATTTAGGATGTCTGGAAGATCCATCCATTTTCATCGCTAGGCTTCCGTTGAGCAACCGTTTTGCATCCGCGCTATGTCCTCCCCCGTCCATTCTTTTTCGTTCTCTTTATGCAAATTTTTGCCCCCTTTTGAGAGCGGATAAGAACGGATGGAGCCACCCCCGGATTTTTGGCCATCCGCTGTGTCCTTTTACATACGTTTTGCATCCGTCGGGCGATGTGACCTAGCCTTAAGTCTTAAGTGCTGTTGCTATTGCTAAAGAAATCTAATATATCTTAATCTCTTTTCAGTATAGATACTCCTTTTAAAAAAAAACATAACTAGGGCTTTTTCCTTCCTCTTTCTCTCAATTTCAAACAGAATACAATATCAGAGCAACTCGAGAAGAGCTACAATCGAAGTCAGATCTATACTTACGTGGGAGATATCCTCATTGCAGTCAACCCTTTTCGGAACTTAGATCTTTACTCTACAAAGGTGGGGAAAGATTAGATTAATTGGTTTGAAGGGATTTTGGAAAGGTCAAATTTGGGCACTGAGCATTCTTAAAGAGAAATTATTTTTGCTTACTCTACCTTGCAGAGGTTATGGCTTGTTTCCATATCCATAGAAATTTCCTTGGGGTGTTTGGTTTGTTTGTTAGAATCAATAACTGAATTAAAAAGAGGTGCCAAGTATGCAAAGGTGTTATTTCCTATTCATCATTATGGAAATAGTTGAAGAGGAAATAGAGAAAATAAAACAGAAAATCTGCGTGTTATGAGTAAACAAATTAATATTTCAGATTAGTTAAATACTAGTGTTGATGTTCATTGCCACCCATAACTGGGTATGCTCAGAAAGCCAGGGAAATGAGCAATTGAGAAATGTTTTATCCCCAGAGTCAGGTTTGCCAGGCTCTTAAAAATGTAACATGTTATAGCAAATATTTCTCATTGTAATAGTATTTTGATTTATCAGGATTGTTTTATGTGGCACAATACAATAGAACACATAATATTTATCTTTTCTTTCCATCAGCATTCCAGATTGTACATGGGGGCTAAACAGACTTGCACCCCTCCACATATTTTTGCTATGGCTGATACTGCATATCAATCAATGGTCACCTATGGGTCAGATCAGGTAATGCTAATAATTCCAAATAGAAATGTGCAGCAATTAAATCCTAAGCAGAAAAAGAATATTGGAAAAAGTGTTTCTCAATCTTGGCAACTTTAAGATATGTAGAAATTCTTAAAGATACCAAGATTGAGAAATGCTGGCATACACATCATGCAATCTATGCCCAATCCTCTTCCAAGGCAAACTTTTTTGAAAAAAAATGGAACTAAATTAGATCCCTAACTCCCTAAATTAATTTTTGATTGCATAGAACATTAATAATAACAAAAATATCCCTGATTCTTAATTTTAGTGTATTGTCATTTCTGGAGAAAGTGGAGCTGGGAAGACTCAAAGTTCTCATCTGCTAGTTCAACAGTTGACAATCCTTGGAAAGGTAAGACAGAATTTAAAAACTTAGGGGGATGGGAGTTCAGTTTATATCTCAAATAATTTCTATGCCAAATGATCTCTACTCTTTAGTACGCTGGGAAATTAGGAATTCTTATATAGGATATCTGTCAAAAGTAATATTGTGTTCAAATAAATGTGTTCCTATCAGGGAATTAAAATGTGTGCCAACAATTATCTAACTTGTCACAATTAAACATACCAGTTATTTGAGAAGTTATAATGGTATTTAAATAAAATTTTCCCCAAAATTTCCTTATATTAGAAAAACACAAACCACGTTATCTTCTAGTACTAAAGATGTTACCTACTTTGGGTAAACATCTGAAAGAAAACAATCAAGCTCAGAGAGCAATAAGGACCCCACAATTCAACTCTGACTACAAATCATCTCTTCTATTGGTAAAATATGTATTTTGTACATAACCTGAGAAGATGAGTTTTTAAATGGTTTCCATTTTTTTTATGTTTATTTAGGCTAATAACAAGACTCTTCAAGGAAAAATTATCCAAGTCAACAATCTGTTGGAAGCCTTTGGAAATGCAGCCACTATTATTAATGATAATTCTAGCAGATTTGGGAAATATCTGGAAATGAAATTCACTTCTAAAGGAGCTGTTGTAAGCGCTCAAATTTCAGAATATCTTCTAGAAAAGTCTAGAGTCGTATGTCAAGCTGGGTAAGTGAAAGGAAAGAAGCATTTTACTCAAAAGGAAAGCAGGAATGTTTCGAATAAAGTTTTGGTTCGAATAAAAGCATTGTGTGATAGAGATGAATTCAAATGGTATGGACGTGGGATGGGATTAGATACAGCATTTGCATAAAACCTTTGACATGACTTGCATTAATATAATACATGAACTTATGTATTCATGTCTTATATTTTATATAATTAATAAATATAAGTTGCATGCACTCTATCTAAGTGCAATCATGGGTGAACTGGTAAATGTGGGATGGGCTTAAATAGCAGGCAACTGTAATCAACCATTCACCCTAAACTGCCTGATCACATTTTTTTGGTTAAATATTATGCTAAAGAAGATCACTAAAACATAAAGCAAGACTAACATATAAATAGTGTTACAAATTTAACAGATCTATAAAGCAAGAGATTATTTTTCTCAACTTTAATCTGCTTCCAGATCAGGTCTGTTTTTATATTTTATCAGTGTGTAAGCACTTTGCTTTAATCCCTTCCTAAAGTATGTAATGGCTTTGACAATAAATGTTAATGTTTCAAAAGAATAAATTTAAATGTTTAAAATGCAGCATGAATTTCAAAAGAGGAACAAACAGATAAAGTAGGAATTCTTAGGTTTTATTTTAGTAATTTGTTTGCTTGCTTTGTTTCAGTGGGGAGAAGAATTTTCATATTTTCTATTACATCTATGCTGGATTGGCAGAAAAGAAAAGATTAGATCATTATAAATTGCCAGAAAATGAACTCCCAAGGTAAAAAACAAAAAACCCTTTGTATTTCTTGCTCTTCCCAAAATTCTAAAATAAATATGTTTTCAAGTTAATTTAAACTAAAAAAAACCCAACATGTCTTGTTTTGATTTTCCGTGTGAACATTTTCACTTTTTTCCACACCATTTAATTAGTTATCTACAAAATGAACTTCTGACACCAGTGCAAGAGGTCCTAAACAATAGTTTGTATAAATCCAAGTTTGCATCGATTGAGCAGTGCTTCAAAGTGATTGGCTTTACAATGGAGGTAGGTAATTGGCTGGAAATATTTAATTGGATTATTTAACAGAAAATATTTAATTGGCTGAAAATAAAGCTGGCATTCTGACAAATTAGCCTTCAATAGACACATAGATATAAACAATAACTACATACTGTGTAAAAGAGACAATCAACAAACAAAAAAGGGAGCAAAGACCAAAACACCACCCCATCAGCAACCTAGATGTGCATAGATTAACTCCAAGATTAATATCAAGCCAACAATAAAGAAGTAAACAATAACCCAATTAAGGAACTACTAAACAAGCTAATAGTAAACAGCCCAGCCAGAGAAGCTCCAAGACAGACCTCTCTTACCAAACAGCCCAGACAAGCCACTAGAATATAAACTGAGAGGAACTCCTTTCTAGCACTGATGATGTTATACTACTTTGTTTAGGGAATGAAATATCTGCAAGAAAACAACAAAGTGCTAAGGACTCCTCAAATATTTAATTATTTGTGAATTTTAAAAGTTAAACATTATAATAACCACATTAATAATTTATACTATTGGGACCTTTGCAGCAAACTGACATTTCATTAAAATGGCAAAACATGTAACCTAATATTAGAACACAAGCTCCACACTACCTCTTAAATAGAAAAAGAGCAAAGCTTAGGTCATTATGCATTTGTTCCCTCATGTAAGCCCATGAAAAGAGAAGAGCTGCAAGAACTATAAAGTGTGTGAATATAAGATCCAGTAGGATGGGAAGGTTCCATTGCTGTAGCAGGACTAAACCATTCAGTTTTTAGTTCAACAGTTGGCATGGATGCTGCCTGAATGACCATAGGTGTAGGACAATCTGTGTGCAAGCAGATTCACAGGGGGAAATAGAGGAGGAAGTCATTTGTTTGCTGCCTACATCTTTAAAGGAAAGATTAAATAAAATCCAAACAAATAATACATATTAAAGAGCAACCATTTATTTATTTATATCCTGCCTTTAGGGGTGTGGTGGCTCAGCAGATAAAGATGCCTAACATGTCATCTGGAAAGCCGAAAAACCAAGCTCAAGACCTGAGAGGAGTGAGCTGCCATTATTCACCCAGCTCTTGCCCACCTAGTAGTTTGAAAGCATGCAAATGCGAGTAGATAAATTGGTACCACTTTGGAGAGAAACTGTAAGCATTCCATACAGTTCGGCTTTTAGTCATGCTGACAACATAACTATGGAAGCATCTTTGGACAATACTAGCTGCCTCAGCTAAGAAATGGAGAGTAATGCTACCCCCTACAGGCAGAAAGTATTGGACAGGAATTTTTTTTATCTATTATGCCTTTATTATTTTTTTATCAATAACTCAAGGTGGCAAACTCACACAATATTCTTCCCTCCTTCTATTTCCCTCAAACAACAAATCTGTTGAGAAAGAGTCACCCAGTTGGTTTTCTTACCTAAGATGGGACTAGAACTCATGGTTTCTGGTTTCTAGCCTAGTGCCTTAATCACTAGACCAGACTATTGATATTGCTGAATTCCAGGCCTTGTATCCATTTTTTGGCATGAGTTATTTGGCTGAGTTATTTTGAATTCTAGGAATTTCAACCCCAGTATATCAAGAAGGAAGATTATAGAATTTTGCATATTGATCTTGAAAATATTCTGGGGTTACTGATAGGAACCTTCTTTGATTATGCCTTTTCAAGGATGTTGGAACCTATATAGTTTTCTAAGACCATCTATGCTTAGGAGATAGAAATTGACACATGGCTAGTGAACAAAGGTTATCCTAAGAGTTAAGAGTAATTGAATAGATAGGGAAGTCTGTGTTCATGTATTTCTTTTTGTGATCTCTTACTCACTTATCCACCATTAAACCAAGACAGAAAAAAATTAACAACTGGGCAATAACTATTGTAAGCATGATAGTTAAAGGTACCTGATCACTAGCTCTTTCCAAGGCAAGCAAGCTCCTGAATAGGAAGGTAATGAAGAGGGTGAGTCTTAGAAAGCATCCTCACATATTGCATTATGGTGTGGTATGTTGGCTTGACAGCCACAGACAGAAAGACATTTCAGAGGGTGGTGAGCACAAAACATCGTGGACTGTTCCCTGATAACACTAGATGACATTGCTAGGGCTCGCTGCCTTAGAAGAGTGAGGAAAATTCTGTGGGATGACTCAAATCCCAGTCGGCACTTATTTACTCTCCTTCCATCAGGTAGGAGATATAGAAGCATAGCCAGTCACACCAACAGTCTGAAGAACAGTTTCTACCCGTGGGCTATCAGACTTCTGAATGGAAAATAACTTCATGTCAACATAGTATGAAAGACTTGCAAGGCCGGCACGTTGTGCAAAAAGGTCACATAATGTAATAAGATTGGGACTGGGTTAGGGATTTCTATCCTCACAATGAGTTGTGTTGGGAAGAGTATACGAAGGGAGGCTCATCTAATCTCATTGTACACATGTTGTACTCTGACAATACAGGTAATAATAATAATAATAAAAATAACAATAATAAAAATAAAAATAACAACAACAACAACAACAACAACAATAATAATAATAATAATAATAATAATAATAATAATAATAATAATAATAATAATAATAATAATAATAATAATAATAATAATTCATTTAGGTCTCCAAAACATGAAAGTGGGACCTAAATAAATAAATCCTAGAGTTGTAAGAAGATGTAAAATCAATTCTACTTTTTTGGTCTCATTATATTTAACACTGTTGACATCCATTAGGTGCAATAAAAAATCTCAAAAAACCAATAAGTATCTTTTCAGACTCTTAATCATATCTTAGTGTTTAAGCTCACTTTTATTTATCAATTAGTTGTCCCAAGAGTTTTGAATTATAATTTTAATACTGTAATTCTAATCGTATTGTTTTGGCATCAATTCACATTAGCTTTAAAGAAATAAGAAGGTGAAATGAATATGCCTTATTTTCAGGTTCTGTTTTCATTTTTCCATTTACAAAAGATTGGCTTGTTAACTTACCCTCCTTTTGAATTTTAAAATATTTGCAAATATCATGTCTCCATTGATAGGCCCTCTTTAATTAGATGAAAATAAACAGAAATGCCCAGTACCAAAAAAGTGACATCTGCAAAAATATAACTATTAAATCTGAATTTCTGCTGTATTTAGAAAATGCCCAATGTGGTTACAACATAGACAAAATAATCTGACTTTTGAAAAAAACATTTTGTGTTTCACAGGGGAGCAGTATATTCCATTAATAAATACATTTAAAGGCTAGATGTCACTTTGCATCATAAAATCAGACTAAAAGTTATATGGCAAACCCAATTAAAAGTGGAGGGGGAGCAGGGAGAGTGCTGCTGGAAATAAATGGCATGCATGCCATACAAATTAGATTGAGCCATAATTAATGTAATAGAGAACTATCTCCAAGATGTCAGCTGCAAAACACTGCTCAAAAAATAGATAAATAAAGGGAACACTTAAACAACACAATGTAACTCCAAGTCAATCACACTTCAATGAAATCAAGCTGTCCACTTAGGTAGCAACGCCGATCAATTTCACATGTTGTTGTGCAAATAGAATAGACAACAGGTGGAAAGCATAGACAGTTAGCAAGACATCCCCAATCAAGGAGTGGTTCTGCAGGTGGTGACCACAGACCACTTCTCAGTTCCTATGCTTT
>BHFT01020463.1:0-12422 GCA_004320025.1 Laticauda laticaudata | reverse complement strand
TCTCTCCCTCCCTCCCTCCCTCTCTCAGGACCCCGGGAGGAACCTCAGCCTGGCCCTCTGGAACAAGGCCTCTGTGGGCAGGGCGGAGTTGCCAAGAAAGAGAGCCACCCAGAGGCATTCATGTTCTGGCAGGCCTGTCCCTGGCAGGGAGCAGCCTTGCCTGCATTCCCCTGAGCCACCCAGCTTTTGATGCTCGGGGAGGACCTTGGCGCAGATTGACCTGGGGGGGGGAGCAGGGAGGACACGTGGGAGGACACGTTGCCTTGGGAAGAGGAGTTCCTTTCAGCCCTCTTGCTCTTCAGAGCGGTGGAGAAATCAGAAGGGTTGGAAGGGGAGGGGGCAGAGGACAGTTTGGGTGAGTAGATCTGCCCAAGGCCCTGTTGGGAAGGCAGCGGCTGTCCCCTTCGCCTCCTTCTCCCTCTCTTCCTCTTCCTTCTTCTCCTTCGCTACCACCATCTCCTCCTTCCATTCCCTTCTCCTCCTCCTATTCTATTCCATCCCATTATTGCCCTTCTCTTTCTCCTCCTTCTCTTCTACTACTCTCCTCCTCTTCTTCCTCTTCTCTTCTTCTCCCATTCTCCTTTTTGTCTTCTTCTGTGTCTTCTTGCCTTTCTTCTCTCCTCCTCCTCCTTTTCCTCCTCCTTCCATTCCATCCCACCCATCCCATTCTTCCCCTTCTTTCTTCCCTTCTTTTCTTCTACTACTTTCCTCCTCTTCCTGTTAATATTCAATTCCATTCTTCTTCTCCCATTCTCCTTTTTTGTCTTCTTTTGATTCTCCTTATCCTTCTTCCCTTCTCCTTCTCTCCTCCTTCTCCCATCCCTTCCCCTTTTTCTCTTCTTCTACTATTCTCCTCCTCTTCCATTCCATTTTCCTTCTCTTCTTCTGCTTCTCCTGGTTCTTCTTCCCTTCTCATTTCTTCTCTCTTCCTTCTCTTCCTCCTAGTCCATCTCAGATAGCTGGGATGCCCAGGGTTTGGAGCTAGGGCTCTTTGCTGGAGCCCAGCCAGGCTGCCCCTTCTCTGCTGCTGGGGATGGGGGGTTGGGCTGGGCTGCCACAGTAGCCCCTAGGTTGAGCAGCAAGAAGGTCCATGCAACCCTGAAAGGCAGCCATGGGTTCCAGGCAACCACAGAGACGGCGGAGTTTGCCACACGTTCAATACTAAACACCCACCCATTGTGCTGAATCGGTGCTGGGAATTAAAACTTGGCAGCCCTTGGTAAGCTGGGTCAGAAGGCCTCTTTTGGCAGCAAGGCCTCTTGTCTCACGGGGCTGGAATGTGAGAAAGGTATGACAGGTGTGTCCCGCGAACTCAGTTGCGCAAAGCGCGTGACGAGACGCCTGGGAGCACCTCCACCTTCCCCGGGAAGCCGCTCGCTCTGCCTTTTGAGGAATAGCCCCGCTGATTGAAGCTGGCGTCCAAACCGCCGCCCAAATCCCCCTGCATGTTAATGAGACAAGGATCTGTAGGGCGGCTTGTAGTTTGTCAGGCATGGCGTTGCACCACCGGGCACGGGATCCGGGCAAGCGGGGTGTGTGCGTGTGTGTGTGTCCTGGCATGAAAGGTGACTTGTCTTGACACAGGTCCACCTCCCAAATGCACCTCTGACGCTACGGCACTCCCAGATTTGCAAGGCAAAAGAGTTTTTTTTTTCTTCCATCCCCTTATTAAAACCCGGAAGCAGATCATCCCTAACAGTAGCACGGAACATTACATCTCCTAGGGTTGGAAGGGACCTTGGAGGTCTTCTAGTCCAACCCCATGCTGAGCAGGAGACCCTAGAGCATTCCCAACAAAGGGTTTTCTAGTCTTTTCTTAAAGTGATGGAGCACCCACAACTTTGGAAAGCAAGCCATTTCATTGATCGTTTCCACTGTCAGGAAATTTCTCCTGAGTTCTAGGTTGCTTCTCTTCTTGATCAGTTTCCATCCGTTGCTTCTTGTCCTGCCTTCTGGTGCTTTGGAGAATAGGTTGATTTCCCTCTTCTTGTGGCAGCCCTTTAGATGTTGGAAGATGTTGGCTATTAATGCCACCAGATACAGATTAACAGAGCTGGAAGTGACCTTGTAATCTAGTCCAACCCTCCACCCAAGCAGGAGACTCTACACCATTTCTGACCGATGGCAGTCCAGTCTCTTCTTGAAAGCCTCCAGGGATGAAGCTGCCACAACTTCTGAGGGCAACTTCTGTTCCATGGGTTGGTTGTTTCTCACTGTCAGGAAATGTCTCCTTATTTCCAGGTTGAATCTTTCCTTGGTCAGTTTCCATCCATTGTTCCTTGTCTGGCCTTTAAAGGTGCTTTAGAAAATAGCTTGACCTCCTTCCTGCTCTCTGGGGCAGCCCCTCAAATATTGGAAGGCTGCTCTCCTGTCTCCCCTGGTCCTTCTCTTTATGGGGGAGACACTATTAGTCCTTCTTTTCATTAGACTCCTAGATATACTCAATTCCTCCAACTATTACAGTCCCATAATCTTCTTTGTTGCTCTTCTCTTCACTCTTTCCAGAGTCTCAAGCACCCTGGTTCTAATTTCACTGCACTATTAAATGTCTGTTTTTCTGCTTTATTGGCTGCACCCATATTCCTAGCCCGACACCTTTGCAAGCTAAAATATACAAAGAACAACTGCAGGAATAGAATATGTATAATCTACTCCACAAGATACCAAACTCGTGAAGGAGCGGCCCATAAATCCTATGTTTCAGAAGGTAGAATATGAAGAATGTTTGCAGGAACTGGGTATGGCCAGTCTAGAGAAAAAATGGACTAGGGGTGCCATGATAGCAGTCTTCCAATATTTGGGGGCACTGCCCCAAAGAAGAGGGGGTCAAATTATTCTCCAAAGCCTCTGAAGGCAGGACCAGGAGCCACGGATGGAAACTAATCCAGGAGAGATTCAACCTTGGAGAAATTTCCTGTCCATCACTATGAAAACAATGAATCAGAGAACAGCTTGTCTCCAGAAGTTGTGAATGCTCCAACACTGGAGGTTTTCAAGAAGACACTAGGGAGCCATTTGTCTGAAGTGGTATAGGATTTCCTGTTTTAGCTTGGGGGTTGGACTAGAAGACCTCCAAGGCCCCTTCCAGCTCTCTTATTCTGCCCTATTCTCCAAAGAACCTAAGGGCAGGACAAGGAGTAATGGGTGGGATTTCCTTAAAAAGAGATCCAATCTGGAAACAGGGAGGAATTTCTCCATTTTTAATCTATGCAACAGCTGATCTTCCCGAAGTTGTAAATCCTCCATCGTGGCAGGTTTTTAAAGAAGAGACTGGACAGCCATTTGTTTGGGTCTCTTGCTCGGGCTAGAGGACCTCTAAGGTCCCTTCCAACTCTGCTAATCTGTTCATCTATGCGCCAGGAACTCGGCTTCCCGGGAAGACACCCACCCACGCCCGTTGCACCCGGGCTTTCAGCAGAGCGTAGCCCCTGCAGTCGGAGAGGCGGGTGGAGGAGGAGGCTGGGCTCTGGGCTCTGGCTGGCGGCCGCCCAAGCCGATTCGGAAGTGGGAGGGGATTCTGCGGAGCTTTTCAGGAAATGCCAATGGGATGACTTCCCTCCCCACCATTTCCTCTCCCAGGTCGCATTCCTGGCACAGAGAACCTGATTTGGGGGGTGGGGGAGAAGCCATTGCAGGCTTCAGGATTTTTTTTTTTCCTTTTCCTTTTTTTTTTTTNTTTTTTTTTTTTTTTTTTTTTTTTTTTTTTTTTTTTTTTTGAGAAGGGGGAGGGGGTCTCCTACCTGGGGAAGGGGGATCCTGGCACACATTTATGAATTTTCTTTCTGCATTTAGAGGACATTTCAAGAGCCTCGTGTCTGGGCGGGGGGAGTCCTCTTCCGGTGGTGCTGTCGAACGTTGCAAAGTTTTGGTGACTTGGCCGAAGGCCGTTTTGTGATTCACGGGGCATGCATAACGGAACAACAGAGCTGGCAGGGAGCTCGGAGGTCTTCTAGTCCAACCCCCCTGCCCAAGGCAGGAGACCCTATCCCCGTTCAGACCAGTCTCTTCTTGAAAACCTCCAGTGATGAAGCACCTACAGGTCATGGTGGCAAGTTGTTTCACTAGTTAATTTTTCTTACTGTCAGAAAATCTCTCCTTAGTTCCAGGTTCCAGGTTATAGACTTTAGAAGATGCAAAGCAGAGCCTCTCCCACTATATATCAATGGAGACTGTGTGGAAAAAGTTCATTGTTTTAAATTTCTGGGAACTCATATTTCCAACAACCTGACTTGGTCAGTCCACACTATGTCCACATTGCAAAGGAGGCCCAACAGCGCCTGCACTTTCTGAGGCTGCTGAAAAAGAGCGGTTTGGGTGAGAAGTGGCTGGTTACTTTTTACCGGTCTACCATCAAGAGCATTTTGGCATACTGTGTAACAGTGTGGTGTGCTGGATGCTCTGCAGTGGATAAGATGATGCTCCAGAGAGTTATAAACACAGCACAAAAAATCATCAGTTGCTCTCTTTCTTTTTTGGAAGAAAGAGCGAAGACCAGGCTCCTCTCTAGAGCACTAAAAATCTCCACAGACTGTTCTCATCCTGGACACTCATATTTCGATCTGTTACTATCAGGGAGGCGTAAAAGGTGTCGTAAAATGAGGACTAATTGATTGAGAAACAGTTTCTTTTCCAAGGCAGTAATTGTCTTGAATCAAACAGCGCATTTATGATTTAGTCATTATTGTTGTTATTGTTCTTGTTATTATTATTATTATTATTATCATTAATAATAATAAATACTCTGTCGTGTGATTGTGATGAGTTGCTTGGGCCACCCTGCTGGAGTAGCTTTCATATTTCATTGTATTCGTGGAATGTAGTGACAATAAAGGTTTTCTATTCTTCTCTCCTGGATTAGTTTCCATCAGTTGCTTCTTGTCCTGCCTTCAAGGTGCTTTGGAGAAGAGCTCGACCGCCTCCTCATCTTTGGGGCAGCCCCTTAGATACTGGAAGGCTGCTATCATGTCCACCCTGTCGTCCTTTTTTTCCCCATGAAACTAAACATATCCAGTTCCTGCAACTATTCACTGTATGATTTAGCCTCCAGACTCCTGATCACCCCTGTCGTGATAGCACAGTGTTTTGTACAGAATATAGAATAACAGTCCTGGAAGGGACCTCGGAGGTCTTCTAGTCCAATCCCCCTGCCCAAGGCAGGAGACCCTATATCACAGTGATGGCTAACCTTTTCGGCACCAAGTCCCCAAAACGCAGTACGTGTGCCCCTGTGCCCCATGCATGTGTGTGCCCCCCTCGCACCTCCCATGCATCCATGTGTCGCTCCCGTGTGTGCTCCCCCCCCCCACATGCATGCGCAGATGCACAGCAGAGATCCAAAAACCAGCTGGCCGGCGGGAGGCGCGAGTGTGCATGCACGGCAGAGCTGAGCTGAAGTGACAGCTCGCATGCCCAGAGAGAAGGCTCTGCGTGCCACCTCTGGCACCCGTGCCATAGGTTGGCCATCACGGTTGTATCATGTCAAACAAATGGCTGTCCCAGTCTCCTCTTTAAAAAATAAAACTCCAGCGATAGAACCACGAGAATCTTCCTAACAGGGAGAACAATTGACCAGTGGAACTGCTTGCCACCAGAAGATGTTTGTGCTCCATCACTGGAGGTTTTTAAGAAGAGATTGGACAGCCAGTTTTCTGAAATGGTACAGGTCTCCTGCTTGAGCAGGGGGTTGGACTAGAAGACCTCCCGAAGTCCCTTCCAAGTCTAGGATGGAGCACCCACAACTTCTAAGAAGTGGCTTGTATCCTTACCATTTATATTGACTGTTTCCCAGTATGATTTGATTGCTTCTTGTACCCCTTGACTATCATTAAGTGTTGGACCTGATGATTCTTGACAAATGTATCTTTTATGTACACTGAAAGCATTTGCACCAAGACAAATTCCTTGTGTGTCCAATCACACTTGACCAATAAAGAATTCTATTCTATTCTATTCTATTCTTATGTACCCTATGACTATCATTGTGTTGTACCTGATGATTCTTGACTCTTGATGAATGTATCTTTTCTTTTATGTACACTGAGAGCATTTGCACCAAGACAAATTCCTTGTGGGTCTAATCACAATTGGCCAATAAAAAATTCTATTCTATTCTATTCTATTCTAACTTCTACTTTTATTCCATATTCTATTTTATTCATTCCTACTTCTACTCCTACTCTATTCTATTCTATTCCATTTCATTTCATTCCATTCCATTCTTTATTCTGTTCTGTTCTGTTCTTTCTTACTGTACCCTATGACTATTATTAAGTGTTGTACCTGATGATTCATGACTGTTGATGAATGTACTTTTTCTTTTATGTCCACTGAGAGCATTTGCACCAAGACAAATTCCTTGTGTGTCCAATCACACTTGGCCAATAACAGAATTCTCTTCTCTTCTATTCTTATTGTGCCCTATGACTGTCATGAAGTGTTGTACCTCATGATTCATGACTCTTGATGAATGTATCTTTCCTTTCATGGACACCAAGAGCATTTGCACCGAGACAAATTACTTGTGTGTCCAAACACCCTTGGCCAATAAAGAATTCTCTTCTATTAATTCCTTGCTTCTCTCCTTAGATTAGTTTCCATCCATTGCTTCTTGTCCTGCTTTCAGTTGCTTTGGATAATAGGTTGACCCCCTCTTCTTGGGAGCAGCCCTCAAATGTTGGAATACTGCTATCATGTCACTACTGGCCCTTTGAATGGAATGGAATGATCTGGAAGGGACCTTGGAGGACTTCTAATCCAGCCCCCATGCTGACCCAGGAGAACCTATGCCAATTCCACTAAGTGACTGCCCAGTCTCTTCTTAAAGACCTCCACTGATGGAGGAGCACCCACAACTTCTGGTGGCAAGCAGTTCCACTGGCTAATTGTTCTCCCTGTTAGGAAGTTTCTCCTTAATTCCAGGTTGCTTCTCTCCTCGATTAGTTTCCATCCATTGTTTCTTGTTCTGCCCTTCAGGTTCTTTGGAGAATAGCTTGACTCCCCTCTTCTTTGGGGCAGCCCCTCAGGTACTGGAATATTACTATTATTCTTCTCATCCTTCCTATTATCTGTCTGGAGGTTGGGGAATTGTTGGGCAGGCCAGCGTCACCACCCAACTCAGAACAAAGAATAACAGAGTTGCAAGGGACCTTGGAGGTCTTCTAGTCCAGCCCCCTGCTCAAGCGGGAGGCCACTTAAAAGCTCCCAATGATGGAGCACCCACAACCTTTGAAGGCAGCCCTGTTCCACAGATCGTCCCTTTGGCCTAAGTTGGATCTCTCCTCGATCCCTTTCCACCCGTCCAGTCCACCAGATCAGTGTTGAAAGCACGCACACAAGACACACCCAGCTGCTTCCCACAAGCTGCCTCCAGACCCTCGAATGCCAGTTCTCCGCTTCTTTCCAAGGGCAGAAAAAAACCCAGGATGGGTGCCCAGTGCTCCAGCCCTGGCTTAGAAAAAATGATGTAAGCCGTTATATAACAGGAATGCGGACGTGCTGGGGAGCCCCCGGGGTTGGGGCGTGGGAGGAGAGTCAAGGCTGAATGCCACCTCTGAGCAATCCTCTTTTTTTCCTCTGGTTTTGCTGTGTAAATGAATGAATGAATGAATTCTTTATTGGCCAAGTGTGATTGGACACACAAGGAACTTGTCTTGATGCAAAGGCTCTCGGTGTGTTATAAAAAGGTACATGAAAAAGGAATCATAAAAGTACAGCAATGATCGTCATAGGGTACAAATAAGCAATCAAATCCTACTAGGAAACAGTCAGTAAAAATTGTTCGGATACAAGCAACAAAGTTAGAGTCACACAGTCACAAGTGGGAGGAGATGGGTGATAAGGAGTGCTAAGAAGATTAATAGTAATTGTAATGCAGACTTAGTCAATAGTTGGACAGTGTTGGGGGAATGAGTTGTTTAGCAGAACCTTTGGGGGAAAAAACATCCTTGTGCCTGGTTGTTCTGGTGTGCCGTGCTCGATAGCAGGGGGGCTTCAACCTTGACAGCTTTAAGGCTTGTGGACTTCAACTCCCAGAATTCCTCCTCCAGTCATGTTAGCTCGGGGGTGCTGGGAGTTGAAGTCCACAAGTCTTAAAGTGGCCAAGTTTGGAGACCTCTGATAGGGAGCAACCAACCAGCCAATGGCCATGCTATCTGGGGATGATGATGTTGACTAACCCATCATATTGGTGGAGGCTGAATTTGAGAGCAGGTGTGGATGTGATTGATCCTTTGAGCCAGGGGACTTCAACCTTGACAGCTTGAAGGCTTGTGGACTTCAACTCCCAGAATTCCTCCTCCAGCCATGTTAGCTCAGGGATTCTGGGAGTTGAAGTCCCACAAGTCTTACACTTGCCACGTTTGAAGACCCCTGTTTTAGAGTACCTTGGAGGTCTTCTAGTCCTGACCTTCTATTCAAGCAGAGGACTATAAATCATCCCAGACAAACAGCTGACCAGTCTCTTCTAAAAAACCTCCCGTGATGGAGCAGCCACAACTTCTGGTGGCAAGCAGTTCCCCTGGTTAATTGTCCTCACTGCTAGGAACTTTCTCCTTAGTTCCAGGTTGCTTCTCTGCTTGATTACATTCCATCCGTTGCTTCTTGTCCTTTCTTCTGGTGCTTTGGAGAATAGGTTGACCCCCTCCTCTCTGTGGCAGCCCCCCAAATACTGGAAGGCTGCTATCATGTCACCATTGGTCCTTGGAACGGAATGGAATGAAATGGAATAGAATAAGCTGAAAGGGACCTTGGAGGTCTTCTAATCCAGCCCCCTGCTCATGCAGGAGAACGTACACCAATTTAGCTAAGTGGCTGTCCAGTCTCTTCTTGAAAACCTCCAAGGATGGAACACCCACAACTGATGGTGGCAAGCAGTTCCACTGGTTCATTGTGTCCTCACTGTTAGGAAGTTTCTCCCTAATTCCAGGTTGCTTCTCTGCTTGATGACTTTCCTTCCGTTGCTTCTTGTCCTGCCTTCAGGGGCTTTGGAGAAGAGGTGGACCCCTGTTGTCTTTGTCGGAACCCCTAAACCAGGGGTCTCCAAACCTGGCAAGTGTAAGACTTGTGGACTTCAGCTCCTAGAATTATTCCTGAGCTAAACATGGCTGGAGGAGGAATTCTGGGAGTTGGCCCAGAAGTCTTAAAGCTGTCAAGTTTGAAGACATTTTGATTAGATAGACAGACATGGAGACATGGAGACAGAAGATAGATACTGTCGATCAGGGGTCCTCAAACTCGACAGCTTTCAGACTTATGTGCTCCAACTCCCAGAATCCCTGAACTAAAATGACTGGAGGAGGAATCCTGGGAGTTGACGTCCGCCAGTCTTCAACTTGCCAAGTTGGAAGACCCCGGCCCTTCTTTTCCTTCGAGCAGCCAGACCCAATCCCTGCAGGGCTGATCTGCTCTTGTTTTCATGCTGCCCTGGATGGGCACCGCCGGGGTGAAGGGTTGATGCAAAGTTCCATCGAGTTGCACAAGCAAAACAGCTGCGGGCAAGCGGGGGGGTGGGGGGGGACAGGGAGCCTCGCTGTGGGGCCAGGCCGTTAACTGGCAGATGGTTCCAGCTGGGGGTATCCAGGAGCAGGTGTGGGTGTGTGTGGCTGAACAGGCAGCCAGCACCCAAGCAAGGCTTTGTGCAGTCGCTGGCCTGACCCACTTATTGTGCAGAAAATGTCAGGCTTGCTCTCCTCCCTTGTATTTTGACCCATTTGGCTTATTTTATCTCCTGGAGCGCAGGAGTGAGTGAAAGAGGGAGGGAGGAGAGGAGAGGAGATCAAGGTGGAAGGGAGGGAAAGAAGGAAGATCAGGGAGGGAGGGAAGGAGGGAGGGAAAGAAGGCAAATAAAGGAGAAGGAAGGGAGATCAAGGAGGGAAGGAAAGAAGGAAAAAGAAAATAAAGAAAGAGAAGTTAGGTAAAGGAAGAAGGAAGATCAAGTGGGGAGGAAGGAAGGAAGGAAGGAAGGAAGGCCTGGCACAGCATCCAGGCAGGGACACCCAGTGCGGCTCTCTTGCGCAGCCTGCTCCTCTGAGCAGTTCCACGTGCTGGCTCCCGGGAATCGGGAATGGGCTCACGTGGACCTCCCTGCGCCATCCCGGAGGATTCCCTTTGTGGGGAATCGGAGCCTCCCCCCCTCTCCCCCCCTCCCTCTCTGGGGGAAGGGGGGGAGGCGGAGGAAGAGAGGACCAGTGAAGGGGGAGTTAACCAGGCTGCAAGCTTCCCACCCCCCCCCCACCAGTTCCCAGGCGCAAGGGTGGTTCGGTGCCGTGTGTGTTTTATTTTCGCCTTGTTGGAGGCGCTAACTACGCAGGGGATATTGCAACGGGGGGGGGGGGGGAGGGGGGGCAGGTTGCCTTGGCAGATCAGTTGGTTCGTCCGGGGAAAGGCCCCTGGACTTTCGACTCTGGCCTGGCCAAGCGAGTTCGGGGCCTTGGCAGCCTCACCTGGAAGTAACTCAGGTGAACGCAGTGGGACTGGCCTCTGGGAACACATTGCTAGGCATCCCTTTCTTTCTTTTTTGCTTCCTGCGGCGGCTTTTATGGGCTCGAATGAGTCGGGCGTGGCAGAGCGATGAGGAAGTACTAAGCCTGGTTTAAGGAAAAGAAGGGCAGGTGGGGGGCAAGAGTTCCAGTATTTGAGGGGCTGCCCCAAAGAAGAAAGAAAGTCTGCTTTCCAGAGCACCTGAAGGCAGGACAAGAAGCCACGGATGGAAACGAACCAAAGGAGAGAAGCAACCTGGCATGATTCCCTGACAGGGAGGACAATTAACCAGTGGAACTGCTTGCCACTAGAGGTTGTGAATGCTCCGAGACGCTGGGAGTTTTTAAAGAAGAGATTGAATCATGATAACCGTTTGTCCAGAAGGGCACAGGGCAGGGTCCCCCAACTTGGCCACTTTTAAGACTGGTGGATTTCAACTCTCAGAATTCTCCAGCCAGCTATGCTGGAGAGGAAGGAAGGAAGGAGAAGGAGAGAAGAGAGACAGGAAGGAAGGGAGGAAGGGAGGAAGGAAGGGAGAAGAGAGACAGGAGGAGGAAGGGAGGGAGGAAGAAGGAGAGAAGAGAGACAGGAGGAGGAAGGAAGGAGAGAAGAGAGACAGGAGGAGGAAGGAGGGAAGGAGAAGGAGAGAAGAGACAGGAGGAGGAAGGAAGGAAGGAAGGGAGGGAGGGAGGGAGACCTGGGACAGCATCCAGTCAGGGACACCAGTGTGGCCCTCTTGCTGCGCTGCCTGCTCTGAGTTCAAGTCCACCCGTCTTCAAGTGGCCAGGATTGGGGACCCCTGGCGAAGGATCTCCTGCTTGAGCAGGTGGTCGGACTGGAAGACTCGGGAATTCTGGGAGTTGAAGCCCACAAGCTCCTGAGGTTGAAAATTACTGTTTATGGGGCTTTGTTTCCTCTTCCTTCTCTCTCTCTCTCTCATCTGCTCTCTGCACCTCCAAACCACGGCACCAAAGACAGGTGCCAGGGATTGTCCAAATTTGCTGCCAAAAACCACCATTCAATCCCGGCTCTTTGCTAGCAGTAAACTCTGAACTCGTGTGGCTGAAAACCCCGTAAATTCCCAACCTCCATACTGGATTTGGACTTCGCACCATCACCGTTGCCATATCTCAGTTCTGCAAAGGAGCGGCAGGAAACCCCTCCTTGAAAAGATTGGAATCCGGCATATTATATTTATTTATTTGTTTGTATAAAAATTATTGGGCCCCCTCCCCATCTTCCCATAGGGTAACTCTGCCTGGCTTAGACTAGAAACTCCCCCTGAATTAACTGCAAAGATTTCCTGCACAGTTAATCCTCAAAACCCAAAATTCGTATCACTAAGCGAAACCTTAGTTTTGCCCCATTTTATGGCCTAAGATGGAAATTGCATCTGGTTTTGTCATGAGCGCCCCATATACCCCCTAAGCTTGAAGTCTTCACTGGCAGATTGGCCAAGGTGTGGGCCCTCTCAACTCTGAGATGGGAGGGGCACTGGCCTGCTCCACAGGGTTATTTTGCGAGCAAACAAGAGGGAAAAATCAGGATTACTCCCGATCCACTAAAACAGGGATCGTCAAACCTTTTGGACCTCAGGGACCACCAAACTCATCATTTTAAATCTCGTGGACCAAAGACCCTGGGAAAATCCCCAAAAAAGTCTGCAGGAAAATTCCCCATCTCGTTTTCCTACTGATCGATTATTCTTTTTGGGGGATCGCAGGGTACCGTCTCCAGCTCCGTTCTCAGGGGGAGAAAGAGAGACTTTTGGCTTCATGCAAGGAAAGCAGCAGAAGCCGCCGAAGTCTTTCTTTCTCTCCCCCAAACTCCGCCAGAAATGAGTTTTTGCCGGCGCAGCCTCTTGTAGCCGGAGGCCTTGCAGGGTCCCAAAGGCTCATTTCTGGCGGAGTTTGGGGGAGAGAAAGAAAGACTTTGGCTGCTTTCCT
>BHFT01020460.1:0-130142 GCA_004320025.1 Laticauda laticaudata | reverse complement strand
GGATTAGAGTAGGATTAGCTCTAACTTCGGTTTGTAAAGACAAGAGTACAAGATTTGACCATATTTCCTTCGCACCATCTGGCATGGTCCTCCTGAGGCAGTGATAGGGTTTAAGTTTGAGAGTGTGAATAGGAGTGACACAATGGGTCTTATGTAGGATATAAAAATACATTGTCCTTCGTCACTCTATTTTAAAATAGGGGACCTGAAGGATCAGGATGAATCCAGGTGGCACAGTTGTCTCCCACGTCCCTCCCATTTTCCTTATAGGCCTCTTCGTTTGAATCTTCCCCATAATTTCAACAAGGGAGAGTCTTGCCCATTACTAGATTTTGAGGGAGAATAAAGTATTTTATAGGATGATATGGTTTATTACATCCTGTAATGATGAGGTTTGTTCCCACAATTGAATCCGCCAGGGACGAGATGTCTGGGCTCCATATTATAGGAAAGAAAATGTCGTTGAATTTTTTTTCTGGTGGTGGGAGATTTTTCTTATTCCGCTCAGGAATGGAGTAAGATTACGTAGGTATCGAAAACGACAGCAGAGTTCGAAGGTTTGGGATTACTTCGTATTCTTTTTTTTTTTTTGTTGTAACATTGTATGAGAATTGTAATAAAGGGCCATTAGACCGGTGACGGGTGTAGGGTGGGAAACCCATATAGTCCCCACATGGCTGCCACTAGGTTATCTATACAACAGCCTATTACCCACATATAAAAGAACCCGATCCTAACCCACAAAGGGTAATTCCAAACCTACCCATATCCAGGCAAGCTATCTCACCATCCCAAGCCACTGGACTATCTGACTTACCCATTCCACAACAAGCCATGCAAAGGCATTAAACCATTTCTATCTAAAAGGGTTTTTCACAGGCAAATAAATTAAGACTATTATTTTATAATAAAAAAGAAAGAATGAAGCAAGTTGTAGTGAATTTCTTCAAAAAAAGAAACTTATATTATAATTATTCAAACAAAAGCTATTTAGACAAAATGAGGTTCTCTCAAATTGGGAACAACTCCCTCCACCGTCTTGGTCGCTTCAGAGCGTCTCTCGTTATAGGTGGTTTAGAAGGGAAACGAAGTCCCAGTAAATGTGGAGTGTTTGGCTGGTTCTTGGTGTTGCTTGATTTCATTTTCAGCTTCCTCCATAGTAAGCTAGAAAGTCAAGTTCTAAAGACTCCTCTCTTAGCTTTAGCACCACGCCAAGATAAGTGATGCCAAGTGCCCCGACAGGCTCACATTGATATTTTATCCAATTGACTAAGGCTCCGTCTTGAAGAACGCTAGGATTTGTAGGGTCCCAGGCGGGCGGCCGATGGTCAAGGCACATGCAAAGTAACATGAATATTTTGCAATTAATATACTTGCATAGCCTGAGGGATAAGGGGGGTCTTGTGGGGAAGGGCAGGAGTTGGACGCTGGAGGCTTTTGCTTTGCCTCGGGTAATTAACAGAAATTAAATAAAAGTCTTATTATAATTTTTATTTTACAGGAATAACACCATGAAGGGTAGCATTTTTTCCGCAAAAAGAATCAAACTGACAAAGCTGCGGGAAAATAATAGGTTCTAAACGAGTCATATTGAATTAGTTTTTGAAGTTAATAATTCACGTCCCTGTGCGGCTCTTTGACCCGTGGCCAGCATTTATTGATAAAGGGCGTGGGTGTGGGGGTTTGATATTTTTATTAATGGTGCCGCCAGAAAAAAACCCCCAAGCAGGGATAACAAAGGTTATAAGTTTGGTTGACAATCAGATAGCCGTCAATTGGTGGGGGCGTTTTGTTTTCCCGGTCGAGGTTTTAGGAAAAATGGATTGGAGGGAAATTTTATTCGGATGACGCTTATGGGCGCGTTGGCCCTGGATGTCCCCACACAAGAAAAACTGTTGAGGGTCAGGCAAGAAGGGTTGGAACATTTGAAACATAAAAAAGGGATTTAGCGGAAGGGGCGTGGCCTTCACCTCGACAGTCGCCGGCTGCGAAATGGGGTTATAAGGCGTCTTGCTCGGTTGTTTCATGGGTTTAGGTGTCGCAAGGGCAGAGATCTGGGAGATTGCCTAGTAAATAAAACAAGGGGGTCTGGAAAAAAAGTGGGACAGGAGAGGTTTTGAAAAATGTCGAGATGCTGGGGTGAGAGGAGGGGTTCCAGTGAGGTTCAGAAAGTTCAACGTATATAGGCATATGTTGAGTAATTTGTTTTGGCAGTGCTGGGAGGTTGGGGGGCTTGGGTGGCCATTTTGACCCCATTATACTCTTGAAGAGCTAATTTTCAGGGTTTGGTTTAGTCTCTTTCCAACGATAGTTTGCCCTTGACTATTAAATGGTATACCAAATTTAGTGAACAATGGACCACTTATGGCAAAATTCGCCAAAGGGCGGTGCTAATATAAGCTGCCCATTGTCTGTTTTTAGCGTGTGTGGACATCCCAGCACTTAAAAGGTTCGAATACAATGATTAATTACAGTTTTGGTGGATTCACCCTCTTTTGGGAGTTGCCATAATAAAACCCGAAAAGGTGTTCACCGATACATTGCAAATATTTCCAAGGTGCAAATGGGATAAATTGAGTAACATCCATTTGCCAGGGTTTCACATGCTTGAAATCCCTCTGGGGTTAGTGCCTTGAGCTAAGCCTTTACTCTGCTTGCTACAAAGTAGGGCATTGTTGAATAATGCTGTTGCTTCAGCCATGGTTAATTCCAAATTGTTTTACAAGCTCTTTTTGTTTTGAATGAAAATATTCATGGCTTCGAGAAGCATGTGAGTGCAATAGGCATAGGTGCTTTAATAGTAATTGGGCATGCAGTACACGCTTCATTGGCTCTTTGATTGCCTTCTGATAATAACCCAGGTAGTTTGGTGACTTCGTATATGGGCCCAAAAAGAGGGGGCATTTGCGTTTATTCAGCAGGACTGTAGATCACTTAGTAAATCATTACAGATCATGCGGAGTAGCAGGGGATATATATGCTTCAAAGATATTATTAACCAGCTGAGTAACATATAGACTATCAGAGATCACATTAATTGATTGGTGTGGGAACAGGGCAAGGGCCATATTGAATGGTGGCCATTCCGCCTTTTGTGCAGAGGTTTGTGGAAGAGTTAGCCTTTTATGCCAGGTGTTAAGATATGTCCATGTACATGCCCCATGGGTTTTGGACCCGTCTGTAAAAACCGTGAGGGCAGCAGGAATGGGGGTCGAGGTGATGGACTACTGAAGGATATAGGGATGACTTTTATGAGTTGAAGCCTAGGATCAGAGGGGAGGTGACACGACGTATGTTCCTACCCATCAGCCAGGGCATCCTGTATGATGGCAGATGACTGATATAGTGGCTCCCATTGAGTTTAATTTCATGGGAACATATAAGGTGTCTATGTCATATCCAATTAGAGTTTTTTGCCCTGTGTCGTCCCTTTGTTGTATAACCTGTGCAATGTGTATGGTGGCGGGTAGAGATGGTGACACGAGGAGTATGGGGTAAATGTAACCATTCTATAATGTGCAGGGATTTTTCTTGGCGAGGGTGGGATTTGTAATTAATTATACCCATAATGAGCTTTGAGTGTTAAGGAAGCAAGGGGATAGCGGGTGGATTGTCACCTACTCGATCCACCCATAGATGCGTTAATGTCCTGTTAACTAATTGCAGGACAATACTTATGATCCTTGGAGAGAAGTACTTTATCGAAGGATGTTTTAGACCTGTAAGAGCATCAAAGAGCGGTGAGGAGCTGAGCCAGTGGTAAGAGAGAGATATGGTCTGGCCCAGTGAGAAGTGCCAAGATATTGCTGAAGCTGTACTAATGTGGGGTTAGAGGGTAATGACAATATAGGCAGCGCAGGAGTAGCGGGCAGCCTGTAAAAGCTTTTGACACCTAGATATTGTGAAAGGAATATTTGCGCCTGTATTTTTTCAGGTTGCTATGTAAAAGTCCTGCCGCCTGTAATATAGTTTGTCAACTGGGGTAGGCCTCTCTTGTATAACGCCTTTCACCCGCGGTTGCTATGCAGTATATCATCCATGTAATGATTATATCGGATAATTGGGATAGAGTGCTCTATAAGGTTGTAATGCCTCTTTAACATAGGCCTGACACATAGTTGGGTGAATTAAGCATGCCCTGGGGTAGCACTTTCCATTGATACCGTTGGGTAGGTTGAGAATTGTTTAATTCAGGTAAATAGTAATGCAAATATTTGCCTGTCTTGTTTTTGAAGGGGGATAGAGAAGAAACAGTCTTTTAAATCTACTTATCACTAGATCAATAATCCGAAGGTATGAGATTGGGGTTTAGGTAGTCCACATTGCAACGCCCCATTGGTTTTATAATGGAATTTATTGGCTGTGTAAATCTTGTAATAAGCGCCATTTTGCCAGATTTTTCTTTATCACAAAAAAACTGGTGTATTATAGGGGCTTGTGGACGGTCAATATGTCCAGCAATTTTTTGAGCATGGTCAATTCTTTTAGGGCATTTAATTTTTCTTAGCGGGAGAGGCCATTGATCAACCCGACAGGAACAGAGGTTGTCAAAGATAGTGGTAAGCGTATGAGGCATAAGGAAAAATCGTCAGGAAAAAGAAATGGTAGCTTGCAATTGTGATAGGAGATCCCGTCCCCACAGGTTAAAAAGGGCAGCGGAAGCACATAGGGTTTTATGTGCGCGATAGTAGAAACCCCAGCAATAGAAGCAGACAACCAGTTAGAGCTGACCTGAGCGGCTTGAGCTTTCTCCCACACCGTGAACCTGCCGGCGAAGGGTTCAAGCGGGCCTCGGGGGCCATTCAGAGGCAGAAATAACAGAAGCGTCAGCACCCGTGTCAACGAGGCCTGAAAAGGATCAGTTGTTGAGAATAACCGTGAGTAAAGGCTTCGAGGGTCTGTACAGGTCGTTGCAAAGCCCATAAAGGAAAGGGAATCCAGCAGGAGTGCAAAAGCAGTATAAAGGTAGCTACACATCATGCCCTTTTTTAGAAAAAAGGGTGCGATCTCCCATTACTGCATGGACAAACAATTTATAGAGTAGACATTGTAAAGAAAAAGGAGCGGCTATTACTCCTTCTATTATCAGAGGCGGAGGTGGGGATCAGCAAAGCAGGACAGTCAGATGCAATAGGGTGTTGTGTAGTTATAGTGAGGGGAAGAGTAATGACTGCCCCTACATCCTCAATAACTACATCTTCTGATAATTCAGCAGGGAATGCATTCCGACTTGCAACCTTATTGTTGGGGCTAGTGCCAACCCCGCAACTAGTTTTTCCGAAGCCTGGTCCCTGCTGAGGATTGGATCGGCATTGGCTCGCCCAGTGATAGCCCTTATGGCATCTTGGACATATGGTTTTTGGCTTGGTGGTTTGGGCAAAGGTTTTTTTTCTTTTGGAGCATTTTCCCCTCCCGAGCCCTGCATTGACTTTTAAAATGACCCAGTTTTCCACAAATTATAACAGTTTCCTTGACGAGGCACAGTCATAGGGAAGGTGGAGGATAGTGCAGAAGCGTTAGAATGGGCACGATGTGCTTCCGTGCCAAACATCTTGACAGGCTCTGAATATAGTCTGCCAGAGTTGGGTTTGTGATATTGATTGCAGCGGTTTTTATATACCGCCTGACAGTTCTGTTAGCGTTAGAGACTGCTAATTTATTTAGTAATTCAGCCTGTGCAAGCGGAATTGTCAATTTGTCTGTTAATGGCATCAAGACAGTCTGTCTATAAGGGTAGAGTAGGGCTCAAAGGTCCCTGAAGAATCTTCGCAAAGGACAAAGTAGGTTTGCGAAGAATCGGGTATGTGGCGGAAAAGCATTCAAAGCAGCATTTTTTCATGAAATTGTATCCTTGAATGCCAATTGTAATTTCTTGCTGAGGAGTAATTATAGTATTTGGCATAATAAATGGTCCATTGTTACATTCGGTGGTAAACCAGCAGCCGCCCACGGCTTGGATGGCTATTCTATAATCATTTATGCCATGAAGCCAATTGTGAGGAAGTGAGTACATATTAGCCATAGCTTGCCATTCAGAAAATAAGATACGGTAATTAGTTGCCATATTTTCCATAAGTGTACGGACATATGGTGACTGAAGACCGTATTTAACAGTGGCAGTTTTCAGTTCCTTCAATATGTCCCATTCATTAGAACGTAATGAGGAAAGGAGCGTTAGCCGCCCCGCCGGAGTGTGTAATACCATAGGAAAACAGAAAGGTCTTCCGGCGAAACCTCCCAGTTTGTACTGCCTTTTTGAAAGAATTCATAATCGGAGGTTCCTGTCGAATTGGTTTTGTCAGGGTTTTTAAGGGCTCGTCAAAGGAAGTTAGGGATGGTGTGTTAATCAATTGTAAGGGGGGTGGACAACTTAAAGATGCCTAGCGAAGGATATAGAGAAGAGGGTTAGAAGAAGGTATTAAGGGGAACAGGATTTGAAACAGTGTCTATTTTGGAAGACGATGTATCCTTCAGGGGATTGTTCCGTCTGTGGATTAGTCGAAATTGAAACATCGTCGTTATGGCAGTCATTAGGGCTTGCCACGTACACAAAATGTCTGGAGGAGCTCTGGGGGGATTATGAAGCCATTTGCCAATACGTGTCCATGTAGAAGACTTGAGGAGTGCCTTCTTCAGGATAAGCGGGGCAATTTTTTTGAAGGTATAGAGAGAAAATGAGAAATTTGTCTCTTCGATAGAGGATATATAGTTGTGCCGTTAACCTTTTGCAGGTTGTTAGCTTTCCCGACTATAGAGGAAAGTTCCTCCACATGTTTGGAGAGAACTTTGGATTTTGAGGAGCCCATACTTACGAAGCGCTTGCCTTCCGGTGCGTTAGTATAGGAGTCAGGTGACGTATCCCTGGACAAGAATCACGTCGGGGTCACCAGTTGTGAAGTTTGTTAGACACCCGCAGTGGAAGAGATCACCCGGCGGGACTGGCAGAGTTTCGACCACCCCCCTAGGTGACCAGACCTCGCATCGATTAAGAAAGAACCACACGGACACAATGAATCTTCTTGATGAGAGCGCCCAGGGGACTGGTCACATTCTCTTTTTATTGGTAGTCACCGAACTTAGAGATAAGGGAGCTTATGGAGCTTATTTGTTCTTGCAGTTTCTTTTTGCTAATATGGACGTTGTTTGTTGCCCTCGGCCTTTTTTTCAGGTATGACTCATTTTCTGCTACGTGACCATGCACAGGAGTAACTTTAGATACTGCAACAGGCAATATCAATGCATCTTCAAAAAACATGTTCTCTGAAAGTGATAATTCACAATGCTTCTGTTTCTCTCTGTTTTACAATGGTTCTATGTAACACTTACAATGTTTAAAGTTTTACTTCTACCTGGATATTAATAGAAAGTAACATTTATTATATCTAGATCATCAAAAGATTATTATGTTTTCACAGCTGAAGTCTGAAAATGCTAGAATTCTTTTCCAGATCTCCATATATGATTACATATAGGCAAGTCAAGTCTGAAATTGTGAAAGTGCTCCTTAACTTTGCGCATTTGTTAGAAATATGCTGCTAAGCATTGATTAATTTTAATTTGGCATGAATATAATCACAAGGTGTATATAAGTGGAGAAAATATTGCATTTTTCAAGGTGGTGACTCAATAATCCAGCTGCAGTAAGGTATTATGATCAGGTTAGTTAAATTTGTGCAGGCTTAACAGATCTTCTGAATTATAATTGTAATTATATATAGTATAAACGTGATTAAGACTGTATTTGTAAATTTCATGCTGATATACTAGACAGCTAGTTCTCCAGAGAGTTGTAGCTCCAATAGCTGAGATTGTAGATCTTACATTATATGTCACATTCTGCTTCATTTTTACCAAGGTATTTGGTTACTACACTGTGAAAATTTCAATTTATCATCGATTCAGTGCACTTGAATTGGAGAGCTGGCTAGAATGTAGTTATAATTGTTCTTCTTTAGCGGCAATATTGTCAGCACCTTACAGAATAAATTCAGAAGATTCAAGAAAGCTGAAAAGACTAAGCTGTATTTTTCCATTCAAGTTTTTCAGTATGTTAAGTAATAAAACTCATTAAAATTAATCAGCTTCAATTTTAGTACAGGTCTTCTCTTCATAGATGGAATTGTTCACATAAGAGACATATCTATGCAGATGCACACACTATTATATCTCCTGGGTACATTATGCACTATTGTTTTTGAGTTAAAAACAGTAAAACCTGTGTAAAATGCAACATAAAATGCTGTATTAGAAGAATATATTAAAGTGAGTACAATAAGATTTGCTTATCCAAGACAATTAAATGTAGAACTGGGAGAGGAAACCTAGTATCTCAGATTTAATGCAAGTGTGGTATCCATGTCTTGCTGTTTTATTGGACTTTAGTGCATTCAATGATGTCTTGTTAGGTGGTAACATCTAAGTGGTAACTTGGATTATTTTAAAAACAAAGTAGGATTGAATTAGTACTTAGATGGGAATTTATCAGAAAATATCAGAGCTGTAAATTAGACTGTGGAGTTGTAAAAACACATCCTGGAACAAGGCAGTGGCAAACCATTTCAGCATTATTGCCAAGAAAATGACATAAATCTGTCCATGAAGTTGCAAGAAATAGGCCAACTCAAAGGTAGTATTGGTATACTTTTTATACAGAAATAGGATGTGCTTTGTGTTTCCACCTGAAGATTCCAGAATTAATCAGTTAATAAGCACTAAAAATGATGCTCTGACATTCCAGAATTCCAATCTTTGAAGAAGTCAATTCCATAAGCTGATGGTGATGCAAGAGGAATTGTTCCAACCTCTAATATTGAGGACATAACAGTGAGGCAGAATTATGCATTACGAGTGATAATGAGTCTCAAATCGCACTAAATCTTGGTGGCTCTATAAATCTATTAATCAAACTATTTTGTACCTCTTTTCAATGTGGGGTTTTTGATACCCTCTGAGCTTGGTTGTTTTCTTGCTATACACTGATGATGCTATGCTGATGCTATGCACTGATGATGTTACCCAGTTTGGATAATGAAATGTCTGCTAGAAAACAATCAACCTCAGAGAGCACCAAGGACCTCTCATTTCAACACTAAGCTACAAATATTCCTATTATTGGTATCTTTTCTGGGCTTTCTGATGAAAAGAACAAGAATTCAAAGACAAGGGATTGTTTAGGACTGTTCAAGTTTGAGTTTTGGCATGGATACAATAAATAAGCTCTTAGAGTCCCTTGTTACCATAGAAAGGAAATTTTTTATTCTACCAATCTTTCTAGATCTCTGAGCAGATTTGACTCTGCTAACGTTTAAGAGCATTTGAAGGACTAGAAATGGGAGGATGTTCTCTGTAATGGTTCTGCTTTTATCTTTCTGGAAATGTTCATATTAGATGGTATTTGGAGATATGTGCACAACTTTCAGAAATTCCTTTGGATAAGGTTCCATATTGCCTACTCGACACTAATTTGACAGCCCACAAGCTGGATGTGTCCTGCTTAGGCCACGCCCATCCCAGCTCTATGAATGGGAAAAATGTTACAAAATGTCACATGATGGCAACGTGACAAGGCAAGTTTGACACCCATGGTCGACTGCATTATTTAATATCTATATGAAGCCAATGGGAGAGATGATATATTGCATATGTATTCTGATGTTGTTGAGCTGAAGTTGCCTTTTCCTGAAAATTCAAGATTTAATATTCTAAATATTTCCATGTAATATGAAGTTATAAAAGTTTTGAATTTGAGAGGATGAGCAGAAACTGATCCAAACAGGATATATCCCTTCTATATTTTTCAGGATTCATTTATATGCTTATATTAGATAAGTCAATTTTCCTTCTTAAGGAACATTTCATAGATTTTGCATTGAGCTTGGAAAACTAGTAGGAGTCAAATTTAACTGATAAACAAGTTTCATTACTATCTGAGAAGAGAAACCACATATATGACTCATGTACTAGTTACCCTATAGGATGAATACATATCATGGTGCAGTGTTTTTCTCTGGCCTTACTTCAGATAAGTTTCTGTTACTTCCAAATGTCCCAGACTTTTTTCCATCCTAGTTATAGGAACAAAACAACCAAGCCAAAACTTGCTTGAATTGGGTTTAAAGAAAAGAAAATCTTTGCTGAAAATCAAGATCAGAATGTTTAAATTGAATTTTCTTTTCATATGCAAAACAGGAATGGAAGGAAGAGAATAAGATTATCTAGTTTTACTTAATTTGTCTCATCTGTGTTGATTGATCCTGATGAGAAAAAGGGTCTGTTATCTTGCACAAAGCAGATTTTGGTTCACTGGACTGTGAAATTTATTTGCAACAACATGTACTTGTCCACAGATGTAAACAGCTATATACAGGAGCAATACATACTATCTATATACTGTGTGTATGTACTATGTGTGTGTGTGTGTGTGTGTATGTGTATACTGATATATGGAGTATGATTATACATACATTCTCAAATTATCTGCATGGTTGTTTAATTAGTAAAATTTTCATAATTGAAAATACAGTAATTTAACCTTTTATATATATATATAACATGCTAATGTGAACAATAGTCCACAAGGCATGACACTAAGTATCAAGATCATGCATACAATGCTGTGCACTATACATGACAACCTCATGGCCTAATCAAGGGTTCACAGCAGTTTAAGAGAAGAATAGTAAGGAGGACCGGGTTGCTGGCCCAGCACCTCCATAGAACACACTGAAGCAGTGCGGNGTACTATGATGGAACAAGGTACCACTTGGTCAAGGACTGGGTGATCAGCAGAAAGAAGCACATCCCCACTACCCAAGGACAACCCTAGGTTGACAATTGTTTTTTAACTGTTAGGAAACATTTGGCAAGTCATTGTACAATATGAAATATACAGAGAAGTGGTAATAAGCATCAAACATAGGTGAAATTCCAGTTTGGACAACTTTGAAAATACAAACAGCATGATTATTTCATTGAATAAGTGAAAGTATCAAGAAGAAAGAAAAGGTAGGATTTTTAAAAAGGATGCTTCTGGAGTTGTGATTTGCTGTAGGTAACTAAATTATCTTATGGAATAATTATTAGGATGGCTTCTGTGATGATTACCTGAGGAATAAGTGGAGATTTTTCAAGTGCTTGAGTATCCGAAGAGTTATATACTTAAAAACCTATTACTTGGTTACTTTTATTTGATGAATCTGCATACTAAATATATTTCTATCTGAGATGAGTTCAGCCAGTCTTCATTATAAGATAACTGATTACTGTAATTACATGAGTTACTGTGGAGTTACTCTGTGTAGGGCTATCCTTATATTAAAGCCCATGTCCCACTGCACCAACGGATGCAAAGAGGATGTAAAACGTTAAAAAAAGCTTGCCATCCATTGGAAAATGCTTGCCATCCATTGACTCATGTTATGTTACTCACTGCAGTACGTGTTTCATAATGCTCTCAATCCCTCGCATCGCTCACTGAGATTTCATCCGCTAAGAATTTTGAGCTGCACAAACTTTGTGAACGGATGAACTTCTGCCGTGTATGTGTAAATCCGCGACATACGACAACAAACTTCTATGTCCTTTTAGTCATCTGTTAAACTCCTGCCTGTATCCTCCTGCATCCTCTGGGCATCCTCGCAAACTCACATCCTTGGCAGCTGAAAAGGAAAGAAGGAGGAAAAAAAAGGAGTACATGGAACTACACGTGTTTAGTAGTCACGGAAAATTAGGAAGGATGCCCCAGTGAACGGTTCTTGCATTCTGATATACATCCGCTAGCTTTGCCTAGAACATCCGTTCAACATCCCGTTACATACCACTCTTGTTATTTTCCATGTCTTTTTCCTATTCTGTTTAGCAAACTTTCACTACTTTTGTGGAGCGGATGACAAGAGTGGAGCCACCCCCGAAATTTTGCTCATCCGCTGTGTCTTTTATGCATACGTTTTGTGTCCATCGGCCAGTGGGACAGGGCCTTTAGTCCACAATCTACAATAGATACAGAATTAAGTGGCCAAGGTTTTGACAAGATGAGTTGTCCAGGCACCTACAGTATTATATTGGAAGCTGTCCACTAATTAGATAGGAGAGGTTAAAGGTTTGTTTATTGGCTTAAAAAGCCCCAAATTTGGTCTGACTATGTTAGTTACTAAACTGCCATCTATATTATAAACCTGAAAAAGTCAGTAAGTGTTTTCTTACAATTTTGTTCTTCTAATCTTCATTTTAATTCCATTTTACACATAACAATATTCTTTTATTACTCTTAAAATTTGATATAAATCATTTTGAGCTTTTCATACAAATAGTAGGTAAATGTTTTTAATATTTTGTCTTTGTTGTACAGTTTTATTATTGCTGAAAGCAATTCTTGGCAGTTCAATTACAACTGGAAATGTAAAGTTAAATATTGTTTTATTTTAAATAAAGCAAGTTCATTTATTTTCTGCAATTTCTGAGCGTGTCCTCCATGATGGCATCAATTGCATTCAGTGAATTGTATGTGTTTTTTTGCAAATTTATGAAACATTTTATTTTGGCACCTTGAAATTGGACAAAAAGGCTGCTGAACTGGTTCCCTGTTGCCTGGACTCAAGCTTTGCTCTCTTGCTTCTGGAATTTCAGATAGGACTTAAAAAAAATGTAAATATAACATTGAGTTCATTAATTATCAGTTTGGCTCTGTGGTTGTAAATAGAAACCCTTGCAAATTTCTCTGAGTTTACTTATTCAATTTTAATTATGGAAATTTTATAGAATAATAAAAGTTTTGTCTTCTTCAATTACTATGTATGATCTCTTTGATAAACTCTTCTTTGCTCACTATGAGTTATTGCTCAATCCAAATGGCCACAGAAATCAGAGTCCTGACTCATCTGAAAAGCAACAGTAGTTATAGTAGTAAGCTTCTATTATGCTTTTTCAGGCTTTTTCCCCCACTGATGATATTTTGACTTACTCCCATTTTTTTGAAATAACATAATGAAAATATTGTTTGAGAATAATGTTTTGCTGTAGTTTTAAAAAGCCACACCTGCAAGCATGTCAGCAGATTTTTGGGCAGATGGATGATTCATTCAGATTCAGCTGCATGTTCAAAGACCTGGGAAAGGACACAAGTAAAATTCTAACATTCTAATTGTGCTCAAGTCTATATTTTTACTTCATTTTTTCCACCCAAAAGTGGTAACAGAGGTTTGATTTCGGAGCACCTGATAAGATTTAACCTTAAAAATATTTTGTACATCCTTAAGAAGTTTCAAGTGCCAAGAGAGTGAGAGAAATGAATGACAACAATTTAATATATTAAATAAAATTGACTCTTATCCTACTACTTTCTTTCATAGTGACCCTTGAGTACATTTTCCTTCAAACAGAAGCATACTGCCAATTCAGTGGAACTGGTATGAGGATTAAAGCACATGTTGTTCTGGATAAAAATTTTCATTGGCAGAATGCGATATATTTCCAATAGTGTGCATGTGATGGTCTGCTTCTAAACAGGATGAAATTTAATTGATATATGGTACATACTTTTAAATAAATACAAAATAGTATCCCTCATGCATCAGTATTCAAGAAAATAAACTTTTTTTTCCCAGCAAAGAAATCAGAAAAAATAACTGTAAAGGCATCATGCCTAGCTCCAATTGATTTGTTTTATGTTTAGTTTTGTTTGAAGCTAGTTGTGGTCTTAAATAAATTTAACCATTGTAGTTTAATTATAGTTAATCCATAACTTAGTGTGTATATAGCATATATGTTGTACTTCTGAAACTTATAGGTCACAGATAAAGACAAGGCAGAGTCCCCATATCCCTAATGCTTGAAGATATTTGTGTTCTGGATTTTCAAACTAGGCTCTGCAATGCAGGTCTTTTTGCTATCATTTACCACTGTCATTCCTACTGAAGTTTACACAAAAAAAATCAGGTAAGAGAGAAATGCAAAATGAGTCATTATCTGTCTTCTGGTATCATTATGTACCTTGGTTTCCAATTTTGGTTTTTTTCCTAATTTCATCAACCCATTATAAATTATTGGAAACTTATACAATCACATCTATTTATCTCATCCTGATAGATTATTATTGGGTTATTTTACCAGGGGAGACATGATAGCAATGTTCCAATATTTGAGGAGCTACCACAGAGATGAAGGGGTCAAGCTATTTTCTAAAGTTCCTGTAGGCCAGACAAGGAATAATGGATGGAAACTGAACAAGGAGAGATTNAGATTTAACCTGGAAATAAGGAGAAACTTTCTGACAGTGAGAACAATCAACCAATGGAACAGCTTCCCTCGGAAGTTGTGGAAGCGCCATCACTTGAGACTTTCACGAAGAGATTGGACTGCCATTTGTCAGAAATGGTGTAGGGTCTCCCGTTTGGATGGGGGGTTGGATTAGGTGACCTATAAGGTCCCTTCCAACTCTGTTGATCTGAAACTTAATCTGAAACTTAATGTTACAAGTAGTCCTTTCCTAACAACTGGCTTCTTAACAACAGGTTAAAGTTATGATAGCCTCAGAAAGGATGACTTACAGCCTGTAAAGCACTTCCAACCATTGTAGAATGACATGTTTCCACTCTGCCAGCTCTGGTCACTTGACTGAATTTCAGGCACTTGGCAACTGACTCGGATTTCTGATATCCTGCAGTCACAGGATCATGATTTGCAATGGAGTATTTTTTGGCCATTTCCCACATAAAATGAAAAAAAACCCAACCCATTGAATATGCTGATTTTGCTTATAAACCATATGTTTTTATCTAAGGACCCTACTGATACATTTTATTACCAATGTAAAACCAATCATAAATTGAAACCTAGCCACATAGTGATCCAGTTAAAAACTACCCTGACTTACAACCAAAAGTATGAATTCAATTATGGTTGTAAGTCAAGGATCACCTATATTGTTTGAATAATTTTCAGAAATCATCAGAACATCTGGCCAGATGAGAAGAGATTTTCCCCTCCCCATTCTTGTATTTATTTTTAAATTGTAAGCATACATCTGGAACAAATAATGTGGGGTTCCCCCCTACAATAGTACTGTGATATAATTAGCATTTCCCTTGGAAGATGCTAGTATACTGTATATCATTTTCCTTGGAAAAATTGATTTTTCCATAATAAGTCAGACAAGATACTGTATTGCTATAAAAAAGGAAAATGTCAACTCATAAAATATTTATATGATCTTTTTAGAGTTGACAACAGAAAGGGAGGGGGGAGCAGTTTGGCAGCTTGCAAACCGAAAGTGTATTCCATAAATAGTTTTCAAAGATAGTAAAAGAGAGTAACCAGGTGACTGAAGTTTCTGTTGCACAAAATTCTAACTGGAGAGCACAATTGATGACTCTTGGCTACGGATGTATTCCATTGGAGAATATGAATTATGATACACCCTTGACCATGTTTCCCCCCGGGGGGGGTGGAACAGGATCAAGGGTGACAATGAATTGTGTCTCAGAGTCAGCTATACCCAGGCAGTTCCAGAGATTTTAACTCCCAATAAATCCTTTTGAAATTTTGGAAGTTTGGCTTGAAACTCATGATTTAAATGGGGGTAACTGCTGGAATCCTGACACAAATTAAATCACAAAAGGAGTGATCTCATGAAATCTGTCTTTTGCTTTTGTGTGCCTTCTGGGTATCTTGGCCGTCAATGGAGATGATCCAAATGCAAGTGCTCCCAATAGTGAATGAAAATCACTTTACTTCCATAATCTATCTTACAATTTCTGAAAGGCTTTCTCTAACTATAAAAGAAAATTCTTATTTTCAAAACTAAATTTCATGGGCGATTTAGGATATTTTGGAGTTGGTTACATTTTATTTCTCATGGTTACACATTTTAGCATTCTTGGCTATCTGCACTTCCAGATCTGATGTAGCATTTCCTTAGTTTTTCATAACCTAATTTAAGCATGGGTAGCTTAAAGCTGCAAACTTCTGGGGAGGTAAAGATTGAACAATAATAGGCAGACATTCATTAACAGCCTTTGTCAACCAAATGAGTACCAGGGAACTACTTTTCCCCCTAGAACAAAATAACAATGTATGTTCTGTCAGATTTAAAAAAACTGGTTGAAAAAGTATCAATGCAAATTAAATTAAGTGCAAATGCAAATTTCAGTGATTTTTTTTTAAATTCCAGTAGTTCATGAGATATCTAGGCAGTGAAAATGGATCTATCTAGTTCAAACAATCATTTTATTTAAAGATCTTGATATGGAGGGATGCCTTTAATGTAGGAGAAAAATAAAAAGAGGTTGAAGAGACCTTTTAGAATTACCATATTGAGCTGGTTTTATTTTATTCCATTTACCAGAGCTATCAACATCAGAACAATACATTTGGATTGTATGCAGTGTGTGCCAGAGTTAATATTACAATTTTTACCATTCGGTGATAATTTTACTTTGACTTATTTTGCTTGACATCTTCTTGTCTGAAAAAAAACTTTACCAAATGAATAAATGCAACATGTGCAGTAAAGGCTGGTTATTATACTAAAGGATTTAACACTTTTTATTTATTCTTTCATTCGTTTCTATTATAAGTAGGAACAAGTAAAGAAATGAGATGTGGAAATCGATGTCATTAAGTATTTGATGTAATTTGAGAAGATTCTCAGGTGGCTTTCATCTCCTAAGAGTGCATGTGAATATGTTTAGAAATTATAAAGAAAAGGATGATTTTATGTACTTAATCTCTGAGCTGTTCAGGAAAAGATGAAAAGATTGTTTTAAAGCTGACATATGGACACTGATTCAGGTAATCAGATGATCAAATACTGATAGCTAAATAACCCAGTTGGAAAAGAATTGATATTTGCTTCTTCTAGCATAGACAACTTCAAAAAGAATTTCTACTTTCACTATTATCCATTTGCCTTCTCAAGAGCACTCCTCCTCTCCTTCTATGGTATATGTAGTTAAATGATAGCTTGTGAGGGGCTATAACCTGAAGGTAGAGTGCCTTTTTTGACTGAAGAAGATCCCATATTTAATGCTCGATAGCCCATGGTAGGACTGGATATATTCCTTTCTGAAATCCTTGGAAGGTTCTTAGCACCAATTAGTATGAACCACAATGGATCAAATATTCATCAATTGGATGGATGAATAGATTTTGTTTATGGCAACGTTCCATGTTCTGGTCTTTGAAACATTGAGGAGAAAAGACTGAGTCTTCCCCCACTCCCCAATAACACATCATTTTGGTGTGTTATAGATAGATGTGATATATTTATATATATCTAATCTATATATTATCTATATCATTATATTTATATCTACATCATCTCTCTCATAAATCAATCTATCTATCTTCTATCATCTATCTAACTGTCTGTCTATCTATCTATCTATCTATCTATCTATCTATCTATCTATCTATCTATCATCTATCTACAGTATCTGTACATATATATACATATATACATATACAGTGGGGGAAGAGAGGAAAAGGAGAAGGAAGAGGCAGGTCCACATATATTTCTTCTCAGAAGTATGTCTATTGACTTTAGTGGAACTATATCCTTGGTAAATCAATATTGCAGTGTAAATTGTTTTAATAATGTTTATAATAATTGATATATTGTATCAGTAAAACAATAACTTTTTTATAGCAAAGGTAATATTATACCAGCCATACTTCAAAACAGAAGCTATGCTTGCTACTCATAAACTGCACAAACCAAAATCAATTTGTTTGCATTTTTACAAAAAGCTGTCTAAGAAGTAGAGGTGCAGTGTTGCTTATTTGATCACATGTAAAGAAATATATTCATCTAAGCAAAAGGCATTAGAGTTTAAGCATTTGTTAAGCCACATTTTAAAAATGTGAAAGCAGTATTAGAAGTACAATTCTAGACCAACATCTGATCTGGCAAGAGAGGCATATTAAAGGTCCATTAAAGAAAGTATTTTTCTCTTCTTGTGCCTACCCTGCAGAACATCATCTTCCAAAATTGGCCCTGACTCAGTTGGCCTTTCAAAAGGTCCGGAAGCCATGGCTTTGTTCCCAGACCTGGAACTAGAGTATCTGTTGGAGCTTGCTAATTAGTTTTATTGAAATATTTGTATGGCATTTGTAGTGATGGGGTTATTTTTTGTTTGTTTGTTTCTCAGTGCTCATTGTATTTTCATGAGTATCAGAATCAAAATTTGAGTGTCAAAATTTTATATGAATAAAATAAAATTTTAAAAATGCTTCAGTGGTAGATTTGATTTTAACACTTTAAAAGAAAAAAAAAAAAGAACTGAGCCTTGGTCTTAACTATTTCAAAAGCTCTGGTAAATGGAGGCATACAATCTAATGAGAGAATATTCCTCTACAAAGTATCCAATACCTGTGAAGATTAGCCTGCAACAAGCTATAGGCCAAATAGAGAGAAATACTAATGAAATAATATACGTATAACAATAAAAAGCACACTTTGAAAACTGAGCAGAGAAGTCACTCTGAAGAAGAATAGGCTTGATAGACAATAACATCATTCCTACTGAAATGTTTTTGCAAATAAACTTAAAATAAATTTGAAAATCAATGCAGAATGGAATAGATAAGGAAAATAAGAAATAAAATAAGAGTTGATAACCCCTTCCTTGTAACAGATCTTGGAAAGATTCCCAGGTAGGAAAATTTCCCTGTTATTGTTTATCTAGCAGTCAGTGAGAATATGTGATACAAATGCTGCTACAGGGAAGAATTATGTACAATGCATTCTAACAGATAAAATCAAATAACATGCATTTACATTTATCAATCTTAGTCCATAAGAACTAACCGTGTAATTAATAACAGATACCCTAAGATCTACATAAATGCATTACACATTGTGGTGGGATAATATATCTTAGGAATCAGCGCTAAAGATATTTCTCTGTGTGGAGGCAAGTCTTTTAATGACCCCAATATGTAATTTTAATTATACACAAGTAAATATGATTTAAGTGTGCACAATATAACAATGACTTATTCATCTCTTGGAAGTAAACCTCGGTTGGTAGTTCATTGAATGGAATGAGATTAGCACCTCACAGCCTTGTTTTTATACTCTCAAACTAAACACTGTGTTCATCTGTTAGTCTGTATGTGCAGAAGTATGCTTTAAAACCAGCCAGCCTTTCTGTATGCTTCCAACTGTTGTGACATCTGTGCATATAAAGCTAGCATTTCAATCTTCTCATAGCAATTTCGTGTTAATCATTGCTTCAGTGTATTGCAGGGAAATTAACTCTCATTAAACTTAGTATTTTTTTTAAACAATGAAAAGCTTTGAATCAGCTGGGTATGTTTATTAAGATTTGGAGAAATGCACGTAAGAGGAAAACCAATGTCAGTTTCAAATTATTCAATTTTTCTGAGGCTGAGTTTCTTTTGGAGGAGGAGGAAAAGTGAAATTTTCTGTAATCAGAAAGGATGTCATTTAAAATATCCATTACACTGATTACTTTATTATTCATCCTACAGACCTGTTTTGTGCATTTAAGACAGTGCAGAGTGTATAATGGCATTTTTTGTGGAGTAAGTTGTTGATTAAATCTCCTATAGATTTGCGTCCCTGCTTACAGTGTTCAGAAGAACAAGTACATCTTTGGTGTGTATTTGTTTTTAAGTGACAGTCAAGGAGAAAATGTGTAGCTGAGGCTTGAAAAGTGGGGACCTTGCAGCTCTCTGAGTTTGGCTGCTTTTTTTTGCAGACATTTCATTAGCCGGCTAGGTAGCATCTTCAGTTCAGTACATTGGTAATGAAACATCTACAGGAAAACAATGATTCCATAGGTGACAAAGTTTTGTAAGCAAGCAGTAGATGCTCCAACAATCTGAAGTTGAATCTTTATCAGGAGATAAAAATTTGTAGATCCCTTTGCTATGCAAAGAGGTGGATTGATCCTTAGAAAAGAAGCATAGATTTCTAAGTATAGCAGGAATCATCAATGCTAAATGGAAAAATAGAAAGGTAATATAAAGTAAAAAATTATGCTATTTTTTCCATTGGTCATGTTTTGGTAATAGGCAAAATGTAATGGACTTAGGGCTTTACATGCCCTAGGGATGGATCAGAGACCTATCCCACAACAAGAGGATTATAGCAATAGGCAGTGCATATTCTCCCACAGTTGCCTGTCACCAGTTGAGAGGATAAACTTCATTAAATGTTGCACGAACACGATTGGGTCTTGCTCAACTCAGCAACTAGAAAGACTTCATAGACTGTCTTGAGTGTCCCACAGCAGGGAATGCTGGCTGACAATGGATTAAAAGTAACAGTACACTTTTTGGCAATTTGAAAAATTGGCTGGCAAAATAATAGCATAAATAAAATGACTGAGAATGCATTCAGAAGTGAAAAGGATTCATTCAAATGAAAAGTATAAGTGGTAAAGAAGAGGGATAGGAATATGGTGGGAGATCTGTTTTATTTTATTTTTTGTTCAGATGAATACTCTGTTACATACTGGGTCGTCCCAATAATTGGAACCAGAACCACAGCAAATATTAAACAAACTGGGAATGGTCTTTAAGTATTTTTTTAGCCCAAGAGAGGTTATTAGTTTAATGGTGAAAGGCCACATGTGATATTTTGATTATTGATACATTTATTGGGATGTCTAGGGTGAGATTTTGAAATTTTATTTTTAATAAATTATGATTTGCCAGTTGTTATGTGAATTATCAGAATATGGCACGAAAGAGTTATCAAATTTAGAGCAATTATAACCAGTGACTACAAAAAGGACCTCTGGGACCAGATAATTCCTACAGATACCTAATCCCTGGTAGAATCATAAAACGTAAGTATTATATCTGGATAGCAAGCATGGTATGCTACTCTTCCAGAAAACCACAAAAAGGTTGTTTCGTAGGCCTTAACAATGACTTGTATGAGGGGACAAAGACAACTGGGAAACTGACAAAATTAGTAAAGTGAAATGTAACCATGGCAGAAAAGGCACTATCCTCTTTAATTAATAATTAATTAAATTAATTAATTTAACATAATTGTCGGAGGTGGTCAGATTCATTTCAGCTTTTCCCATTGTCTGTATGCATGTGTGGTTACTATCGATGCCAGGAATATTTGATTCATTTTAATCTATTCAAAAGGGATATATATATATATATATATATTATATTATTTTTTTTTTAAGCTCTCGCGGGTACTTACATTTGTGCTGTTTAGCTTCCTTCTGGGTATTATCCCACGTCCATTGTAGTTCTGTTTAAAGTTATAGCAACGTTTCAGCAGAATCTACAATGACATGGGATAATACCCGAAGGAAGCTAAACAGCATATATATATATATATATTAATATATATATATATATATATATATATATATATATATATATATATATATGTGTGTGTGTGTGTGTGTGTGTGTGTGTGTGTGTGTGTGTGTGTGTGTGTGTGTGTGTGTGTGTTTTTAAGTTTTCGCGGGTACTTACATGTGTGCTGTTCAGCTTCCTTCGGGTATTATCCCACGTCATTGTAGTGCTTTTAAAGTTGTAGCAACGTTTCAGCAGAATCTCATCTGCCATCATCAGGCTTCTGTATCGAGCTCGTCTGTGGGTCAGGCGATCACAGCCGTTAGTTTTAAATTTGAGGCTAGCCTATTGCTGTCCCAGGATGATTTTTTTTACATCCTGATTAGTTGGGAGTCTTGGTCTGTGTTTTATTGTCTTGGAGTTTGCTTGACTGGTGTTTCTGGTTTCTTCTGTCTGTTTTGTGGCTTTGATTGGCTGGCAACACTGTGTTCCTGTATTGGAGGCTTTCAGTGAAGCTTGGCTTTGATTAAAAGGATGGCTATCATCTAAGGAAGCTAGGTTTCATCTGGGTGCCTGGTGGGGGGGTGTTTTGAGCTGGAAGTATCAGAGGGAGTCTGTTTGTGCCCAGGCGCTGGCCTGGCTTGTGGTGGGAGATCTTTCTATTTGAAGAGTGCAGGTTTCAAATGATTGACAGTCTGGTGGAATCATTTTTTCTATTCATGCTTTCAGGTCTTTTTTCAATCTCTATGGCTTCTCTGATGATTCTGTGGCATATAGGAAGTTCCCTGTGCATCATGTGACTGAGTGGACATGCTTGGTGATCATGTGACTGGGGGGCATGGCCAACTCAATGTCACTCACATCAAGGGTGTCTCACCTAGCCCCTTCCCTCCCAGCCATTTCTTGTCACCCAGCCTCAACTTATCTATAGTTCTGTATAAATGCTTTTTTTGACTTTATTATCTGCATACTATTGATGTACTTTCATGGACCACTGAAAGGAGGAAATGGCTCACATGCTTTACTCAAGAATGTGATATAGGCAACAGGCTTTTAAGAGGCTTCACAAAGAAAGGGAGGGGGAATGTATTTTCCAAAGAAGCAGAATGCAAACAAGAAGCAATGGATGGAAACTGAACAGAGAGAAGCAACCTAAAACTAAGGAGAAACTTTCTGACAGTGAGAACAATAACCAGTGGAACTGCTTGTCTCCAGAAGTTCTGGGTGATCAATCACTGGAAATTTTTAAAAGACTGGACAGCCATTTCTCTGAAATGGTAAAGGGTTCCCACAAAAGTCCCTTCTAAGTGTTATTTCTGACATCTTTCCCAGGACCTCTACTCAGAGTTTGGCATCCTCAGTTTTCGCCTGAGCAGGAGCTTGGACTAGAAGACCTCCAAACTCCCTTTCAACTCTGTTAAACACACATGTGTTTATTCTCTGGACTATAGACATTGAATGCATGTAAACCCTGAAAAATATGTGGTAGCCCTGGTCAAAAGAAAGGCAGTAGAATCACTCTAGGTGTAGGGACCATGTGAAATATTAACACATGATAAATAATGGAATAATTAAAAATAATAGCACAGAGTTTTCTCTGTCTCTCTTTCCCTTCCTATTTCTTTTTCTTTCTTTCTCTTTCTTTGTCTCTTTCTGTCTTTCTCTCCCTTCCCTTCTTTTTCTCTTTCTCTGACACACACCACTTCTCTCTCTCCCTATTTCTCTTTCTTTGTTTCTTTTGTTTCTTTTGTTTCTTTCTTTCTTTTTTCTTTCTTTCTTTTCTTTCTTTCTTCTTCTCTTTCTTTTCCTTTCCTTTCTTCCTTCCTTCCTTTCTTTCTTTCTTTCTTTTCTTTCTTTCTTTCTTTCTTTCTTTCTTTCTTTCTTTTCTTTCTTTCCTTTCTTTCTTTCTCTTTTTTCTTTCTTTCTTTCTTTCTCTCTTTTTTTTCTTCTTTCTTTCTTTTTCTTTCTTTCTTTCTTTCTTTCTTTCTTTCTTTCTTTCTTCTCTCTCTCTCTTCTCTCTTCTCTCTCTCCTCTCTCTCTCTCTCTCTCTCTCTCTCATCACACACACACACACACACACCACACACACACACACACACACACACACACACTGTCACCTTTCATTCCTCTCACTCCAGGCACCTTACTCACAAGGGGAAGTGAATCCAGCATTAGAGAAGTTCTGCAAGTAAAACGGACTTGCATTTGCAGCTCCTGCAAACTTCCCCATGGCTGGATTCCCCCCCCCCCAGCCTTCTTTCCCTTTCACTCCAGGCACTTGACTCACAAGGGGAAGCGATACTTCTAGTGTCCATGAAGAATCCACCTTGGAACAGTTTTGCAGGTTAATGGACGCACTACTCTGCCCACAGTCAGGTGGCTGCTTGAAAATGCATGGCTGCATGGCTTGCTTGCTACCCTCCTTAAACTGGGGTAGCAAAGCATCAGGTGGGTAGGGCAAGCAAGTAAGTGGAACTTGGTCAACCCGGGTAGGGGGTGTCACCTACTGGTTTGGCGACCCATGCCAAATTCTTGCTACCGGTTCGCCCAAGTAGGTGCGAACTGGCTGAATAGCGTCTCTGAACATGTTGATGAGTAAAATTTGATGGCCAGTTTCACGGAAGCAAAAGTTCTCCAATCATTTCTCAAGAACACAAAATTGTTAATTTTAATGCTCAAGCAAGATTCACTGTTGAAAAAGTCAGGTAGCTGGAATTCCCGTACAGAGCTTTCTCTTGGGATGTAATCAGTGCATAGGAGCTCATAGGAGAAAGAGTCCATCATAGAGACAGAAATACAGTAAAAGACTATATCAAATTTTGTTCCCTTCAGTTGAGGCACATGTAATAAAAGTGCCAGAAAAAATTATCTGCCCTGCACAAATATAAAATTTAGAATTTAGTTCTGCAGAAAAGTGAATGGCAGAATGAAAGCAGAGTCCTCAAATAAATAGAAAATGAGTTTGGTTATTTTAACTCTTCTTTTGATCTGCGAATTGGAAATACTTTCTGATGATGAAGGTATCTGCAAACTTTCCAGCCTCTTTCTTCAGATGTTCTTAAGATGTCATTAATTTTCTTCATTTTTTAACTGTGTTAAAAAGTTATTGCAGAAAACAGACCTTTCTTGCATTTAAAATATCCAGGTAGAATGTGTTTATGGATGGTAGGTAATTTAATGAGCATCTATTTAATCTAGTCAGGTTTTTAAAACTGAGAAGCTGGATTTTAAGTGATGGGAAGTATTAGACCAGTTCTCCCTTGCTGAGAAAAAACAACTGTTAAACATTTATCAATAGATTTTCTTGCAGAGAGAATTTTGACAGCTCAAGCTGTCCTTCGTTGAGGTTATCTTCTTCCTAGTCTATCATTATACTGCACAAACTGATAAAATTCATTTCCACTACAGATACTTAAATTCATAATGACTAATTATTTTAAAACTGTTGATTTAAAATGTGAATTTACATTTATCAACATCAATATTGCTCCTACTTTCTTTCGTTCATTCTGTTATATGGCATCTTAAACTTCAGAATAAAATTTATTTTCAACATCTCTTGTTTAAAAAAAAACAGTTTTCAATTATTCCATATATCTTCATTTGCAACATAAAACATTTCCCAAACTTTTGGGAGTGTAACATGGTACTACAGGAATTTATGCACCCTGTAATACCTTGATAATAAAAGACCTAAATTTGTTATTTAAACTTGTTTTAATACAAATGAAAGATGAATCAAATGCATGGCCTATTTTTCCTTTCAGTGTTTGAAGTAAGATAAATGGGATTAAATTGAATTTAATGCCAAGATTTATTTTGTATTTTAATAGTTCTTCCCATTTTCTCCAAGCAAATATATAGGATATCAAATAACTTTCTCTGCCTTAGTCATCTTTCAGGTTTTTCACTGTGTACATTGCAGCTGCATTTAGAAAAGGTACACAAATTTATCTCCAGGTATTTATTTTATCTTAAATTATTGGTAGGAATTCAACCCTTTTTGGAATTCAGCTTGAAAGCTTTTATGTCACACCATAAAATTCAAGTCTTTATTTTGATCTTTGTTAAATTTCATATAAATTTCAGTATCCTGAACTTAATGCTTTTAGTTTAAAAATAACTAATAAACAGTAGTTGGTGAGTTAATAGAGCTTTCACAGCGCTATTACTGTTGTGTTCTTGTGAAAAAAACTGAAGAAATGCACATAGACCAAACACAATTAACTTTTATAAATGTGTTGTAAAGAGGGCTAACAAAACTCCACTCAAGAAATATGTCTTTTCCAAAATTCCTTCCATCGGGTAGACCAAAATATTATACTAACATACAACACCCCCAATCTACAAAATATTTGGTTGCAGAATATTGTTCTAATGCCTTGTAGAAATCAAACCAAGCTTTGTGCTCAATTACCAAAGTCTTTTCAGGAATCAGTCCTGATTCTTAAACTGGTAACCTACTTTTATGAAGAATTGGAGGAAGCAATGAAATTGGAATGAAATGGTGGACAGATTAAAATAATGAGCTTGAATGCTTTTTTTGTGAACCAGTAGAATGTTGCCTTAAAGCCTCAATTTCTTTTGATCTTAAAATGGGTGAATATACAGAAAAAGTATTTCTGATATATTGGCATTTCAGAAAATGTTTAATAAGTGTTGGATGTAATAATCACCTTCTGCTGAAAATACAATTCAGAAGTTGGAATGTTAATTCATATGGCCTGGATGTGGCCTATTTTTGACATACTTTGAGCTGAAATCCAAAGATACACATTCTGGTAAAGAATGTGTAAAGTCACTTGACTATATATTACAGTATTTGTAATTTGTAAATCATTAAAACATGGGCAACTGGTAATCTTTTTTGTGAATCATCAAAAATTAAGCTATAGTAGATGGCTGTATTTATATCTGATTAGAACTAATCTGAACTAATTAGAACACTATTAACTTTAGATGTGGTTAAGCTTATGCATTCAAAAGTGGTACAGGTAGTCCTTGAGTTACAACTAAAATTGAGCCCCAAATTTATAAAACATTTGTTCAGTGTTTTACAACTTTTCTTGCCATTGTTGTTACATGAATCACTACATTTGATTGTTAATTTAGTAACTTAACTTGTGCCATAATGTAGAGTTAATGAGAATTTAGTTTGCCATTCTAGAATGTTCTGTCATTTGGTAGATATAGTTTTCCACAGGGTAATCTTCATGCTCCCCTTATAACCAGCTAATGCTCCTATTTTTAGATTCTTTTAGAACCTTATTTTTATGTATACTTCTGTTTTATTTTATTTTTTAGCATTTTATAATTATTATATTTTTAGAATGTTGTATTTTCTGTGCTTTTTAATTGACTGTACTTCTTCCTCCTTATGCTGGTCTTTGACTACAATAGAGATTTGATGATGAATCACACATATCTTTTCAGATCCCAAATTTAAATATATACCACTTTAATTGTAAATTGTTAAATTTTATAGTAGAATTGCACTTTGTTTTGTTAGTTGGACATCAATATAACAAACAAATAAATGGAATAGTGGTTAAAGGTGTAAATAAAATAGGTTTCATGTTCTTATTGTTATTTGAGTTTAATAAAAGGCAAATTTGTGGTGTGAAATTCAAATGCTTTGTCCCAAACTCCAGTGGCAATCCACATCAAAGCGCAGGTGAACTTTTTAAATGGTGACCTTCAGAAATATAAAATTAAAGAATGTACCTATTTGTTTTTCCATTGTCTGGAAAACACGTTGGTGCAAAACCTGGGAATCAGTTAGAGAAACAGTTTCTCTGAAAGACGCTGGTGATACTTTTTCAATTTTGATGGGCCTTGATTACTGCTTACAACATAAATAAAGTACTAGTTGTCTAAGACTCTCTGTTACTGTAAAAGTGATATTGTTATAAATGTCTACATCTATAACTATGAAAAGACCTCTTTAGAAATGCATAGGATAAAGCTCCAATAAGGTGATACTTCTCTAATCTATTCACTGCCTTTACTTTGGGTAGCATTTTCTCAGTCTCCCTTGAGGTTGCCTGTGACAATCAATCTCAGATATGTCACTTGCTAGACATTATAAAATGATGAGTACTGCATGGCAAGAGATCTATTGTACTTTGATATTCATGCCATGCAAAGTCATTACATCAAAGGTTATAGATAAACAGTACAATGAGCTATATTCATTGATGATGGAAAAGAAATAGAAGAATAATTTTCAGCATGTATCTTTTTTGATATGATTAGCCAATACATCTGGAAGGGGCAACTTTTTGTTGTTATTTTAGTGAAAGACAATATCTTTGTGGAGGATGGCTTTCTGAAAACTGGTGGATGAGATGAGACAGAGGTGGTATTCAGCAGGTTCTGACCAGTTCTGGAGAACTGGTAGCAGAAATTTTGAGTAATTCGGAGAACTGGTAGCAAAAATTTGAGTAGTTCAGAATACCACCTCTGCCTCCAAGCCCGGCTCCCAAGTCCCAGCTGATTGGCTGGGTCCTCTTTGTTGCCCTGCACAGGAGAACAGAGCTGGAAAGCAGGTTAGTGGATTGGGGAGGGAATGGGGATTTTACAGTATCCTTCCACTGGAGTGGGGTGGGAATGAAGATTTTGCAGTGTCCTTTCCCTGCCACACCCACCAAGCCACGCCTGCCAAACCATACCCCACCCACCAAGGCACGTCCACAGAACTGGTAGTAAAAAAAGTTGAATCTCACCACTGGATGAGATTGAAAGGCCAATGGCTACAACTAAAAGACACAGGTCTCATTTTCTGCATCCTTTCCTCACCTTTTTCTGGCACTCATTATTTCTCTTCTTGTGACACTTTTTTTTCATAATTACCCATACAAAGCAGACTTCTTGAGCTGGATGGGAGGGGGGAAGAACAGTGGTGGGATTCAAATTTTTTTTTGCTACCAGTCCTGTGTGTGTGGCTTGGTGGGTGTGGCAGGAGAAAGATACTGTAAAATCTCCATTCCCTCCCCTTCCCAATAACCTGCTTTCCAGCTCCATTTTCCTGTGCAGGGCAACAAAAGAAGACCCAGCTAATCAGCTGGGACTTGGGTGACAGAGAATAAATAGGGACAGGGCCAGTCAGAGGTGGGATTTGCCGGTACTCAAAATTTCCACTACCAGTTCTCCAGAACTGGTCAGAACTGCTGAATACCACCTCTGAGGAAGAACATGAATATCTCTTGTCAAGCTCAAATTTGTCAGTTACTTAAAGCTTTTGGCATGAACCTGAAGGCCTTTGCTGTACACAATACTGAATTAAAAGGTCTGAGATTCTTCTTCATGTTCATTTCAGATTGCTTTCAAAAGTTATTTTAGAGCTTCAGGAGAATGTTTGATAAGTTCAAGTTTGAAATCAGGAATGCTTTCTGTGGATGATTTTTTTCCTTCTGTGGCTGGGGAACTTTGAAGTGAATATATGTGCATCTTTCCATTTGTATTACACATCGGATACAGGTAGAGCAAATATTAAGCGATATAACATGTTATCCTTGGATCCTTTTTAAAAATGGCTAACATTTCTGTAGGGTTTTGTAGTCCACATAAAACCTCCAACAACTGACATTAAATCTCTACCTGATGACACATCTGCAAGAACTTTTGTGCCTGACAGCTTAGGATAAAGTTTTTTTTCCTTGATAGTTAAGGTAGATCATCAGAGCATTTGTCAGTTTTTCTTAGTTTTCCCATCAAAGAAATAAAGCTGAAGGCAGCCTTTATTTGCACTGACTTCTACTGAGTTTTTGTAGTTTTAAAAGAAATTATGGAGAGGCAGTTTCTGATGACATTGCTGTATGATTTCTGAATCTGGCACTAAAATGTTCTTCTTCATTCCTGGATTAGAATTCATTTATTGGCATTAATTTAAAACAAGAAATATCATATTTGTTTAAGAACATTAAGCACATTTTTAAATATTTTATATATTAGCACAAAAAGAACTAAGAAAAACCTGAGCTGTATTTTGATCTTTCTTTTGTTCATTTTTTTAAGAAAAGAATAATTTTCAAAAGAACCTTCCTTATTTTATTATATGGATGGCATATATTTGATTCATATTCTATGGGTGACATACACTTGATTTTATTTGTATTTTTATTTGATATAATTAATAAATTTGACCTTGGAAAGAAATTAATACAGTTGTGATGGCAAATAAGTTGCTAGAACAGCCATGGGTAACTTTTTTCTGACTTATATTTCACATTTATGTGTGTTTGTGTGGGGGTTGTGGTGATAATGATGGTTAGAACTACAAAGTGAATTGTTCAGAGGTGTTTTGTGGTGAGCTCTTTCTTTTAGATCTCTGATATTCACATTTTGTATATGTGTTTGTGTGTGTTTGTGTGGGTTATGGATGTAACTGAGCCTTTATGTTGAGAATTGTACCCTCATTGGGATTCTAAATGAGATATTTGTAACTTTACTAAAAGCAGCTTGATGGCACATATTTGAGATTATAACTTCCTCAGGGACAAAGAGCTTCCTAGTTTTGTTTGGAAATTCTAAAAAGTGCCAAGCATATTAATGTATTTTGTTATATACATTGATATTTTAGGTGTTGGTTTTAGTACATTTCAGGATATTTATGTAGGTCAAATACAAATACTAATTGACTAATTACACTTCCATAATTTACATGTATACTGGGAGATAAATATTCTGAGCTTTGATTTTTTACAAAGCTATGCCTCTCCTTCTCTCAAGCATAAATATATGCACAGAAATAAGAGCTTTGTGCAAAACTGCATACCATTTTCAAGCATATGAAAATTTATGTGCATGTTTTAAAATATATAGCTTAAAAATTCAGAAACTGATGAGGAAAGAAATGAAAATGCATGTAGGAATAGCACAGAAAGATCTAGCAGATTTGTCCATCTCTGTGCACATCATTTGTATATAGCATGAGTAAGATCATTGAGTTGGCTTTTCTGCATCAAAGGACTTGCTACAAGTATCCTGAGTAGCATACTGAGTGCACAGTTCTATTCCCTGTACAAGTTGTTGCAGCTAATGTAGACCTTTGAAGTTTACAATTACAATATAAGCAAGATGAAAGGGTGAAAAGTCTGCTTTGATTGTTGTGTGCCTTTGCTGAATGTACAGTACACACTAAATAAATTGTATCCTGTAAAGGCATATGACAATTTACAAAGAGGACTAATAGGATCGGTAAAAATTGTGATTAATTATGGTAATTTTTCTCATGAAGAGTCCACGTCCAAACTGATTTTAATTCCAAAGAAAAAATAATTTTTCTTTTGAAAAAAGAAAGTAATACATATTTAAGAATGTAAATGTTGTTAATAATTTGTGATAAAAGTAGAATAATACAACACGTTCAGTGGCACATTTAATGGGTACCCAAAAGAATATATACCCAAAACAAATTTTGCCTGGAACATTAAAACTAAACTGGTTGATTTCTTGCTGGTTTTGTAAACTAATCTTTTTTAAAATTTTATTATATACAAAAGAGGAAGCAGTAACAAAAATCTTTGATATGCTGATGATATAAATGTCCTCTCAGAAACCACAGAAGTCCTGAAAAATCTGATTCAAAGACTTAAAGAAGAAATTTGACCTCTTCCTGAACATCAAAAAGAACAGGTTCATGACTACTGTGAAGAATGAAAATGTCAAAATAACAACTGATGGTGAAGATATTCACTTTCATAGGATCATAGATTGATCAAAGCAAGAAAGGCAGAGCAGAAATAAATCATTGAATTGCACTGGTCACACAGTATGAACCATGTATGGAAAAGCAAGGACATCAGCCTCACCAGTAAATGCAGATTAGTTCATAGTATCATATCTCCCATACCTACGTTTGGTTTAAAAAGTTGGATCGTGAGAAACTGGACAGAAACAAAATTATCTTGTTCCAACTGTTCTGCTTGTAATGGTCAGTGATGAAAGGAAATGGGTCTGCCTGAAAACATGGTGATTAGACACCATCAAAGCTACACAAACAAGGACATGGATCTTCTGAAAAAATCTATGAAAGATAGAACAATGTGTTGAGAATTAATCCACAGAATTGCTGAGAATCAGACATGATTGAATGGGTACCTCCTCCTCCTCCTCATCCTCTTCTTTCTGCTCCTCCTCCTCCACAGTGTGAAACTTTTTTCATATTTTGTGTGCTGTTAAATGATATGGGGGACCCACGGTACTTGCCTAGTTTCCCATCGAAGATGTCCTGGAACTCCCTTATTAGGTTCTCCTCCCAGTCTGTCTCAGTGATGCTGTTGATGCCGGTCACTCCGATTCCCAGAGGTTCAAACCACTCGAGTCCCANTACGATGGTTAAAGGCAGAATTTTTGTGTGTTTTTTGAATGTGACTTGGAAGTGTCTGAGTCCGACTACAGGGATCCTGTTTCCTTGGTAGTCTTTTAGTATTTGGTTTTCTAATTCCGTTCTGCGTATGTGCGGTATCAGTCTTTTAATGGTATTCCATGATACCATTGATAGGTATGAGCCGGAGTCCACCTCCATCTCGCATTCCTGGCCCTCAATCCTGACTGCCAAATGTACTTTTCGGCCATTGGTTGCGTTTGAATGGCCGATGGTTATAGTTTGGTGTGTTTTTTCTTTTCTGTAGCTTTCGTTTAGCTGTTTGCCTCTACTTTCTCGACTCTCACGGCTCAATGTCTGTCTTTCTTTCATTCTTGGTGGGGTGTTGTCTCTTCGTCGGTGGCTGTAGCTTTTCTGGTTTCGACAGACCCTTGCTATGTGTCCCCGTCTCTCACAGTACCTGCAAATGGCGTGTAGGAAACAGCACTTGGAATGGGGGTGGTCTCCTCTGCACCCGGCGCACTGGAACCCAGACTTATGTCCTTTCCTCTCCCATCTATTTTGTTCCGACTGGAGTCTGTGGATTTCTTCCTCTTCCCAGGCCAGGTGGTGAGATAGGTAGAGGGCTTTGTTATGTAGAAGGCCCAGGCCTTAATGGCTTGCCCATTAACAAAGGTGGGGGGTGAGCTTCTGTTTCTGAGGTGAGTTTCTGCTTTTGAGTTTCTCCTTCTCTTTTTAGGGGAAATATTCTACCTTTTTAGTATATCCTAAAACATTTCATTTTCCTAGGAGAAGGCTGGGTTTTAACTTCCAACACTTTGTACAACCTTAAACACCTTCACCACTATGTTGTGGGTAGAATTGTGATGGTGAAGATGCAACCACACTGTAGCGCATGAAGAGAACAAGAAGAGAAGCCAGAACTGGAAGAATTTCTGGAGCCTTCTTTCCACCATGTTTCTCTGACTGAGCCTTCAGCCTATAAATCTTTACAAGCCACACCAAGGAGGAGAAAGGATGAACGGGACTGAAAATTGTGATGGTGAAGATACGAACACACTGCAGTGCACGAAGAGAACAAGAAGAGAAGCCAGAACTGGAAGAATTTCTGTAGCCACCATGTTTCTCTGACTGAGCGTTGAGCCGATAAATCTTTACAAGCCACACTGAGGAGGAGGAGGAAGGATGAAAGGGACTGAAAAACCTAGGATATTGTGTGTGTGTGTGTTCCCCCCCCCTTTTTTTTTTCCCCAGGAGTTGTGTTTTGCAAACCCTCATTTTGGAACACAGTGTGAGGAGCTCCCTGGTGCCTGTCAGAAGAGGCTGGTAACAGCCCTCCATAAATCAAAATGATGAAGAAGGGGCTAGAAAGCAGGAAAGCAGCTGATTCAGGCTTGGGAAGAACAAGAGAAGGTAGGTGGAGATGGGGGTGGGGGGAGAGAGAGAGAGAGACTTGCTGGCAAGGCAGGGAGCCCTTTGCAGTCAGCCTGGAACAATCACTCCGTACATCTGCGGATGCAATGGATTATCTCTGGCTGGGAGCAAGCAACTGCCTCTAAGAAAATGGAAGTTGACGACAGAGGCATTGTTCCCTCCCACGGTGTCCCTTAAACACAGATCCACTTTGTCTTCGAGGACTCTGAAAGAAGTTTGCACAATGGGTAGCAGCCCTTTCTTCCTTGGGTCTCACTTCCCTCCCTCCCTGCCCAAGGAGGACTTTGGCTTTTAAGCAGGGGGAGACAACTTGTGGCAGCTGAACCTCCTTTTGTACAAGCCCCCAACAGTCTCCTAAGACTGCTGTTGGAAGAATTATCCTTCCAGGTTCAGTTCCAAGTGGGCTGTATTCTGGTTGGTTGTCAGACTCCCATTAGTCCACGCAGGGGAATTCTGTAAACTGTCCTGAGTTCCAGGGTTGGTTGAGCCTTGCTGGAATGATAATGCACCGACAAGAGTTTTTCAGCAATTGCTTTAGCTTTACCTGGAGATCTTTGTTATGTAAAATATTCTGGCCCAGGCCTTAATAGCCCACCCATTAACAAAGTTGGGGGTGAGCTTTTGCTTCTGAGGTGAGTTTCTGCTCTTGAGTTTCTACTCTTTTAAGGGGAAGTATTCTGCCTTTTAAATATTTCCTAGGATATTTCAATTTTCTAGGAGAGGGGTGGGTGCTAACTTCCTACACTGCACTGCCAGATGTTGGTTTGCTGCCATGCAAAACAGTAGCAGCTTTTAAAAAATCTCACAGCTGGTTTTGTTTAAAAAGTACAAGAAAAACATCCCACCTTCCTTCCCGCCCAACCTTCTCTTCCCCTCTCTGCTCCATCCACTTCGCATCCTTTCCTAACCCACTGCAGCCACCTTGCCATAATAAACACGAAGGGCCATCCGGGCCAATGAAAACGGGCTCATTCCTTCTCTCCCTCTCTCCCTCTCTCCCTCCCCCTTCCCCTCTCTCCCACCCTCCAAGGCTCAAGGCTTAAATGTAAGCTCAGAAAACCATTTCCCACATGTGAGAAATTTCCAATGTTCTGAAGAGCAACAGCTGGAAATCCTCATCGTTACATTGCAGCTCTTCTTCTTCTCTTTATTTTTTATTTTATTTTGTTTTGTCAAGCAATTATAAGATAAAAAGCATAAGTATAAACATAGTTATGACTACATGAAATGGATACATATGAGAGAAAAACAAAAGGCACTTATGCACGCCTGCAACTTCTGAAGAAGATGTCTTAGAGAAGATGTCTTCTCTAAGACATCTGATTTCCTTTCTGGGACTAATACAGAGACGTGGGGAGGGGACAAAAAAAACCCCTTCAAATGATGATTTCTTCACAGCTGTGGATCACCCCTTCACTGAAGAAAATCTAGAGCATCAAGAGCGCAAGGGACCCGAGAGCTAAATCCCAGATATGTCTGTGGGGTATAGTTAAAAATGGAAAGATGGAGGCTGTTGTGATGTCCCTAAAACTAGGCAGAGCCTCAGCAGCACATCTGTAGCTGCCATTTTAATTCCCCCCATATTCCTTGTGGACAGTCCTAGTTGGATAAGTCCATTCCAAGGAAGGCTTCAGATAGACATCTGGGTGACATGATGGCAGTGTTCCAATATTGTAGGACTGTCATAAAAAGGAGACAGTCAACCCAGGGGTGGGATTCTACCAGTTAAGACCAGTTCAGATGAACCAATAGTTCCAGTGATCATTTAGTTCCTTGTTTTGGAGCGCAGCTGATTCATGCAGCAAGGTGGTTTGGCTGCACCTCAGCTGTTTTACTCACAGGGGCTGCAGTAGAAAGTAAGTATTATAGCTAAAAATGTTTTTTTTTTTTAAAGTGTCGTGCATGATCACTGAACCAGTTATGACACTGGGTCAACCTATTTTCCAAAACACCAGAAGGCAAGACAAGAAACAATAATTGGAAACTGAATAAAAAGAGAAGCAACCTAGAAGGAGAAAATTCCTTACAAGTTAGAACAATTAATCAGTGGAATGACTTGCCTTCAAGCTGTGGGTGTTCCAACATTGGAGGTTTTTAAGAAGAGACTGGATAGCCATTTGTCTAAACTGGTGGAGGGTCTCCAGCTTGAGCAAGGGGTAGGACTAGAAGATCTCAAAGGTCCCTTCCAACTCAGTTCTTCTGTATTCTGTTGCTGTCAGAAATTAAAAATTCTATAACATTGCCATAATGTGTGAACAGAAGACAGCATGTCCAGAAGTAGAATGTGTCATCATTAGGTTTTTAACATTGGTCACATGATCAAACATACAGGTCGGTCCTCGACTTATGACCATAATTGAGTTCAACATTTCTGTTGTTAAGTGAGATGTCTTTTAAGTGAGGTTTTCCCCCTTTTATAATCTTAACACTTAACAGCTGTTAAGTGAATCGCCGCAGTCAATAAATGAGTAACATGGTTGTTAAGTGAATCTGGCTTCCCCATGGATTTTGGTGGTCTAAAGTTCAAAAGGAGATCATATGACCTTGGGACACAGCAACTGTCATAATAAGTATGAGTCAGGTGCCAAGCAACTGAATTTTGATCACACGATGAGGGTCATGAGTGTGATAAACAGTCATAAGTCACTTTTTTCAGTTCTGTTGTAACTGTTGTGGCCCACTGGTGGCTAGCAGACCTGGCAGCAGAGTCAAACTGTGAGGAGGTTGGGGAAGAACCTGGGCCAGTTCTGGAGTCTGGGGAAGATTCTGGTGAAGGCTGCACATTGGAGGCAGAGATGGGGCCAGAGCCCCATCTCTGCAGTTATAAGCTGCCTTTGGAGTCAGACATCAGTGAGGTAGAAGAACAGCTGGAGCCTGTTCTCAATGTGCGCATGCACAGAGCTGCTAGAAGAAGGGAACAGCTAAGGAACAAGGGGTGACTTGGGAGTAAAGCCACAGGTGGATGGTGAATGGCCCCTCCCATAGGGATTAAAAGAGGAGCAAAAGGGGAGGGGGCTTTTGCAGGATACAATTCATACATTGTAGCAGTGATGATCTGCTTTTGAGTACTCTGGAGAACCAGCAAATCCCACCTCTGACTGGCCCAGCCCCCATCTATTCCCTGTCTCCCGAGTCCCAGATGATTGGCTGGGTCTTCTTTGGTTGCCCTGCACAGGAGAACAGAGCTGGAAAGCAGGTTAGTGGGGTGGGGAGGGAATGGGATTTTGCAGTAACCCTCCCCCTGGAGTGTGGTGGGAATGGAGATTTTGTAGTATCCGTCCCCTGCCACACCCACCAAGTCACGTCACGCCCACCAAGCTATGCCCACAGAAGCGGTAGTAAAAAAAACTTGAATCCCACCACTGGGTCTGTGCATCTCAGATTCTGTGCCGAGTCCTTCCTTGTCAGCACTGCATTTGGAAATACTTACTTGGCAACTCTCCAAGCTAAATAAGGTCTGTGCTCCTCATGACACCCTTGAAAGACTGTTTGCCAGGCCTTTGGCTGAAAGTGAATGCAAGAAATTCACCTTTGTTTAATAAAAGGGGTTTTGCTGGGACAATGAGTCTGCTACGTGCTTTTTTACTGTTCTAGGTCAGAACAGTAACTTGGAAGGGTCACTGAATGAACTGTTGTAAGCCGAGGACTACCTGTGTGGGTGCTTGGCAACCAGCATGTATTTATGATGGCTGCAGTGTCCCAGGGCCGTGGGATTGACCTTCCCAGCTGGCTTCCCATAAGCAAAGACAATGAAGGAAGTCAGATATTCTTAATAACTATACCGTTCACGTAACAATTGCAGTCATCATAAGTCGAGGATTATCTGTAAATCAAAAGGTCTATGTTTGCACAATATGCTAAGCCAACGTCAGATAATCATCATTTTGTGGGATATGTGAAGCAGGACAATATTTTTGCTCCATCCCCAGCGGCCAATAATGGTTTCTAGAAAAAAGTTGTCTAAGGAGTTTCTGCAGGTCTACAGCAAAAATAACAATTTTCTGGCCAGTGGCTGCCTATGCGGCCAAGCCTACAACTCCTATTTAAATAAATGATCAATCAATCAATTAAAAGAGGATGGGAAGAAGGGAAGAAAAAGAAATCCAATGTAGCAAGAGGGAGGTTAGAGCAGGCACTAAGAAAAAGGGATTGGAAGCATCAATCAATGAGTTTGTGCTGAATATGTGAACTCCTTGTTTTCTGGAAACAGAACTATTATATTTATTCTCTATTGACTATTGTCCAACCAGCTGATTTTTGGAAGAGTAAAACTGCCACAATATTAATTGGTATCACCTCTCTCTCTCTCTCTCTCTCTCTCTCTCTCTCTCTCTNTCTCTCTCTCTCTCTCTCTCTCTCTCTCTCTCTCTCTCTCTGTTGTTATCTATCTCTTTTACTTACCTGGTCTATGTATTCTGTCTACTCTGTTGTATTTATATCTAGCTATCTGTCAGTCTATCATCCACCTATTTTTATCTATCTGTTCTATGTATCTACTCTATGTTCTATCTTTCTTTCATATTTATATCTATCTACACTGTCTATTTGTATATCAATTATCTCTTGTATCTATCTTTTGTATGTATATGTAGCTATCTGACTGTCTATATATTTGTTGTATCTATGTTTTGTATCTATATCTAGGTATCTGTCTATCATCTACCTATTTTATCTATCTGTTCTATTTATCTACTGTATACTGTATCTATCTGTTGCATCTATATTTATCTTTGCTATCTGTCTGTCTATCATCCATCTATTATATCTATTTATCTGTTATATCTATCTGTTGTATCTATATCTAACTACCTGTCTTTCTGTCTATCATCTACCTATTTTATCTATCTGTTCTGTTTAACTACTCTATCTGTTGTATCTATCTTTTGTATCTATATCTGTGGGTGACGTTCAGCCAGTCCTCTTCTCTCAGCCCTAGAAAAAAGGTCACAAATAAACCACTTCTGAGATCTTGCCAAGAAAGACATAGACTACATGCCCAAGATAACCGTTCCTGTTTCCCATCTCCATGCACTGATTGCTTCTCAATAACTCTGCTTTTTGCAGCCTTCCTAAATCTCATTTCCTGTTTTATTGGCCATTTCCTCAGGCATGGATGGATGGATCCTCATAAGCAGCCATTTAACTCTCATCTATTTGTTATTTTCCTTTCATCCGATAAACAATTAGACAGCCCAACACCCTTCAGAATAAGCTAAGGCTTCCTGGCTGCCTCCTCGCCTGGTGATACACGTTGACTGCCCCATGGCAACGGCATGTGATGTCACAGGATAAGGACCTCACGCCAGGATTTAATTACAGAACCAGGTGGAAGGCACCAATCAAGAGCTCGGAGGGGAAAAGTACCTGCTCAGGGTAGGAAAAAGACATTTACAATCTGGAAGAAGGACAATATCCAGAGGGGAGACTTGTTCTGCTTTGCCTGAGTTGTCTAGACAAAATTATAATAATTCTGAGCAGGAGCAAAAAAAAAAAAAAAAGTCCTTTCCCTTGGTTTTGAGATTACAGAGTTCGAAGGGACCTTGTAGGTCATCTAGTCCAACCCAGAGGTGGTATTCAGCAGGTTCTGACCAGTTCCGGAGAACCAGTAGTGGAAATTTTGAGTAGTTCAGAGAACTGGCAAATCCCACCTCTTACTGGCCCCGCACCCATTTATTCTCTGCCTCAAATTGATTCCCAGCTGATTGGTTGAGTCTTCTTTTGTTCCCTTGCACAGGAGAACCGAGCTGGAAAGCAAGTTAGTGGGGTGGGGAGGGAATGGGGATTTTGCAGCATCCTTCTCCTGCCATGCCCACCAAGCCGCATCCACAGAACCAGTAGTAAAAAATTTTGAATCCCACCACTGGTCCAACACTCACCCACCCAAGCAGCAGACCCTACACCATTTCTGACAAATGTCAGTCCAGTTTCTTCTTCTTCTTCTGTTCCATTGGTTGATTGTTCTCACTTGTAAAAAATTCCTCCTTATTTCCAGGTTGAACCTCTCCATCCATTGTTCCTTTTCTGACCTTTGGTTACTTTTGAGAATAGCTTGACCTTTTCCTCCTCCCTATGACAGCCCCTCAAATATTGGAAGACTGCTATCATGTCTCCACTGGTCCTTCTCTTCACTAGACTAGCCATGCCTGGTTCCTGCAACCATTCATTGTATGCTTTAATCTCCAGTCCCCTAATCAGACCTCCAGGCCACCTAATGAGAAGGAAGGACTCAGTGGAGAAGAGCCTAATGATGGGAAAGATGGAGGGCAAAAAAAGAAGAGGATGACAGAGAAGGAGGTGGCTGGATGGAATCACTGAAGCAGTCAGTGTGAACTTAAATGGACTCCAGAAGATGGTAGAGGACAGGAAGGCCTGGAGAAATGCTGTCCATGGGGTCGCAATGGGTCAGACATGACTTCGCAACTAACAACAACAACAACGTCTAATCATCTTGGTTGTTCTTCTCTGCACTCTTTCTAAAGATGTTTTTTTATAGTGTGGAGACCAAAACTCCTACGTCATGAGATCCACACCAGAATGATTCCGAAATATCTCACCATAATGTACCTCCCTTGATCTCAGTTGTATCCCTCTGTTAATGCAATTTAGGATTGCATTAACTTTTTTGGCTGCTCATATTTAGCTGATTATTCACCAAGACTCCAAGATCCCTCTCACAATCACTGCTATTAAGCCTGGTTTCATTCAGTCCCCCCTGAATTTGTTTTGGAAAAATAAAGGACTTAAAGCAGGGATCCCCATCTTCTGATCCGTGGGCTGGCACTGGGCTGTGGCATGCCAGAAACTGGGCCATGCAAACAAGTGAAGCCCCATCTGTGGGATGCAGGCAGCAAGCAAAACCACTTCCCCTCCAGTCCGTGGGAAAACCATTCCCCACAGCACCGGGCCCTGGTATCCAAAACACTGGGGTGCCACGCAGGAGTGGGCTGCTGGGGGTTTGCTGGGGTTCAGGAGAGCGGGATCGATTCTAAGACACGTCAAACCTCTGGGGGGTTTAGGGTTAGGACCGATCAGGGCGGGTGGGGAGGGGTCCCAGGAGTCCCCAGATGGCCCGTTTTGGATGCAGGTAAGTGCAGGGCACGCATGGAGGCTCGGTTGGGTGAAAAATGGGCCTCCCGGAAGTTCAGGAAGGCCTGAAATGGGCCCATTTCTGACTTCCAGAGAGCCCCCGGAGCCCAGGAGGCTATTTTGGCCCTCCTGAGACTCATGGAAAGCCTCTGGAAGCCAGGGAGGGCAAAAACATCTCTCCCCCCTTCCCTGCTGCCATGGTGCAGGAGGCTGACTAGGCCATGCCCACCATGCCATGCTCACCCAGCAACCAGGCAGAGGTAAACCCTTTGTTAAAATTTTGAAAGCCCACCCCTGGTGCCACTGACTTAAAGGACTCTTTTAAGTTGGCTGTCAAGGGGATCCCAGTTTTCAGTCCTGAGCAAAGATCCTCAGCCCCTGGATTTGGGGGGTGTTTTATCAAAAGGAGGGTCACTGTCTTAACATTTTGGATGTGGGGAAACCCCTCTGAGAAAAGGCAGGAACCAACAGCTTGCCGCAAAATTGGCCCATTCTCTGTTCAACTCCGAGTTAAAAGGATGTGCCAGAGTTAAAAGTGCCAATTCCATACAACTATGCAGCCCTTCTCTCCCCCCTCACCCTTTCAGCTAAGTCTCTAAAAGCAGCAAAAAGAAAACAAACCTTCTGCAAAGAAGGGAAGGTTTTTGAACTAATGGGAAACATTAATAATGCTTTTTGTTGCAATCAGTGCAAGGCCACAAAGAGACGGTTTTGGAGACAGTCTAATTAAGCCCGATGTGTTCTTCTCCATTTCTCCTCCTCCCTCTCTAGCACGTCATCTCCTTCCGGGAGGATTGACTGGCTCAAAGTAACTTAAATTCCAAAGACTTTCAAAGCCTGGGGAATGATGGGGGGGAGAAGGAGGAGAGAAAAGAAAGAAGAAGACAGAAGACAGAAGAAGAAGAGAAGGAGGAGGAGGAGGAGGAGGAGGAGAAGGAGAAGGAGAAGGAGAAGGAGAAGGAGAAGGAGAAGGAGAAGGAGAAGCAAGGACTCTTTTATGACAATAGAAGCTTTAAATGGTTTTATCTTCCGCATGAGCCCAACACCTTTTTTTCCAATCTGAGTTGATTTTACCTAAGTAGCCCAGATGCATTACCCCCTTCCTTCCAAAGAGATTTCTATTTACAGACGTGTGTGTGTGTGTGTCTGTGTCTCTCTCTCTGTGTGTGTGTGTGTGTCTGTGTGTGTGTGTGTGTATCNTGTGTGTGTGTGTGTGTCTGTGTGTGTGTGTGTGTATCCATTATCAATCCCTATCCGGCCTCAGAAACATAGCCACCAAAAGGCAACATCCTTGTTTACTTTATGAGGGGCAGCAGTAGAAGGAAAGATCTCCTGGTTTTGTTCATCCCATCAAATATCCATCAAGGCAACTCACTGTGAACATGGGGAGTCTGGGGTTTGATCAACATCTCTGGAAAGGTAGACAATTATTCACCCTCAGCAAAGAAAATGCTGGCTAAGTATGGGTGGTTAATTGATACTTCCACAGTCAGGAAAACATCTAACCACAGAAATGATCAACCTGCAAAGACTAGACATTACATGCAAGGTAATTACTATTTTCTTGCAGTTAGAAAAGTCGGTTTATCTTTCCATTCTGCGTTGATCTGAGGAACAGTCCTGCAAGAATCTTGACATTAGATCCCCAGCGATGTATCAAAGAGTTATTGGAAAAATCACTAAATCACTAAGAGTTATTGGCCTAAATCACATGGCCATAAACAGGGGTGGGCGAGACTATTTTTCTCCAATCTTTCTACCTGTCCTATCAAATGTAATACGGACATGCTCTGAATCCTAACGCTTAAAGCATATGATGAACCACAGTGGTGCAGTGGTTACAGTGCGCTACTGCAGACTATTTCTGCTGACTGCCAGCTGACTGCAATTTGGCAGTTCGAATCTCACCAGGCTCAGCCTTCCATCCTTCCGAGGGGATTAAAATGAGGAGCCAGATGGTTGTGTGCAATAGGCTGATTCTACAAACTGCTTAGAGAGGGCTGTAAAAAATTATATATTTTATATATTAATGACCTCTGTGATTATATTAAGAGCAACTGCATTCTTTTTGCTGATGATGTAAAACTATTCAACACTTCTGACAATGCTGCTACCCTTCAAAAAGACCTCAACTATGTGTCAGAATGGTCAAACAAATGGCAGCTTCAAATCTCAACAAATAAATGCTCTATCTTACATATTGGCAAAAAAATCAAAAAATAAAATACAAGCTGAATAGTCAAGACATTGTTGATGGCAAAACTTTGTCAAGGACTTGGAGTACTCATCTCAAATGAACTAAGTGCAAGAGCCCCGTAAACTACATACCAAACAGCAGTAAGAGTTGTAACTTCCGCATAGCTTTTTCTTCGAATACAGCTTAGGAGCTAGAACTTTGCTAGAAATAATTGATACGCTCATCAGTTCTGGACCTGCATTAACAATCTAATATAATACAATTTGAGAAAGTCCGATTTTTTACGAGAAGAATCCTCCTATTTCCGCTTCTCTAAGAAACTTATGCCAACCAGAACTATGAATTTTTAGACTAGGCAACTAGAACTTACGCGCCTTCGGTTCGTCCTAATATAGTCTACAAACTTATATATTGCAAGTCCTACCTATCAATGGATACTTAGCTTCAGCCAAAACAAATATAGACAACTGAAAATAGATACAATAAAGATAAACCGCGCAGCAAACTTGATTGTAGCAATACTGCTTTCAGCAAAGAGGGGTCATGTTGGATTGTCTCTACTGACTCTGTGGTTTCCTTCAAAACCCAAAACTTTAACTTAAGACTTTTTTTTATTTGACCCTCGACCTCCCCTTTCCTACCAGAAGCCCAACGGTTTCTGAAGTTAGGGGCTAAGCACACCGCTCGTCGCCCGTGCTAACGTCCCTGTCCTATTGTCCTTTTTTTTCTCCTTTTGCGTAATCCGATTTCATATATTATAACACGGTGTTTAACTCTTGCTGTTTGTCTATAGTTGTTTGACAAAATAAAATAAAGCACTATGAAGTGGTTATTAGTGGCTATTGCGTGGATGATGAAGGAAGAAGAAGGTAGAAGGAAGGAAAGGAAGGACGAAGGAAGGAGGAAGTGAAGGAGTGTAAGAAGGAAAGGAGGAAGAAGAGGAAGACCATATCTGGTGCGTGGTTAGTGCTGTATTGCAGGTAACTCTGCCTATAGCTAAGAAGTTCAATCCTGACCGGCTCTAAGGTTGAGTCTGCTGCCTCCATCCTTCTGAGGTGGGTAAAATGAGGACCGATTTTTGGGGCAAGAGGCCTGATTGTGTAACTGTTCCGAGACGAGGGCTTGAAAGCACTTGAAGTGGGGTTATAGTGCTATTGCAGATGGATGCGACGGAAGGAGGAAGGAAGAGGAAGGAAGGAAGAAGGAAGCGAAGAGAAGCAGCATAGCACGCAAGCAAGAAGCAAGCAGCAAGCAAGCTGTATTTGGGGTGGCAGTAGATGCTGTATTGCAGGCTAACTTTGCCTACTGCCTAGTTCAGCAGTTCGATCCTCACTGGCTGAAGGTTGACTCAGCCTCCCATCCTTCTGAGGTGGGTAAAATGAGGATCCAGATTGTTTGGGACAATATGCTGACTCTGTAAATTGCTTAGAGAGGGCTGTAAAAGCACTATGAAGCGGTATATAAGTCTAAGGGCTATTGCTGTCTGGTGGACGCAGGAATTACCCCTTCTCGATCATGTTCACTGCCCTTTGGAGTAAAATTCCACCTAAAATTAGATTGATCCTGGTTCTGCAGGATCAAGTTGGGAGATCAAGTTTAGTTCAGGGGTGTCAAACTTGATTTCATTGAGGGCCACATCAGGGTTATAGTTGACCTCGGGGGAGAGCATGGTTGGGGAGGGGGGTTATGGCCAGCTCAACATCATTTGTGTTGGGGGGCGCCTATGATGGCCCAAGCATTCTGCCAGCGAAAACAGGCTCCTGACCTCGGTTTTTGGCTGCAATGGCCTCCTGCAACCCTCTGCCAGCAGAAATAGAGCTTAGGAGGGCTGTACATGGTCTTCCTGAGCTCCATTTTCGCTGGCGGGGCACCGGTCCTTCACTGTTTCCAGGGTGGCCCCATGGGCCATATCTAAGCACCCCATGGGCTGGATCCGGCCTGTGGGCCTTGAGCTTGACACCCTTGGTTTCAAGGGTTTCAACCTTGGTTCATGAGTTGTGTGAATTTGTGCTAATGTGTTTATCCTCAGTTGCCATTCTTCACTTTTGCTTTCTACAGTGGTGGGTTCCTGCACATGTGTTTTATATTTATATGGATGTTTTAATGACTTCACCTTTCAGAATCTCTTGAAAAGAAGTGTCAATCTAAATAAATAAATAAATGTTTGAGAATATCTGGAAGGTTAGAGTTTGCAGCCTTTGGATTAAAAAGTTTACTAGAAGGAAGGGATGAGTTTCTTATCCATATTGACATCACATACAGAGGACTGGTGGGATTCAAAAATTTTACTACTGTATCGGTTCTGTGGGTGTGGCATGTGGGTGTGGCTTGACTTGGTGGGCATGGCTTGGTGGGCATGTCAGGGGAAGGATATTGCAAACTCCCATTCCCTCCCCACCCCACTAACCTGCTTTCCAGCTCCGTTCTCCTATGCAGGGTAACACAAGAAGACCCAGACAATCAGCTGAGACTCGGGAGACAGAGAATAGGTGAGGGTGGGGCCAGTCAGAGGTGAGATTTGCTGGTTCTCTGAACTACTCAAAATTTCTGCTACCAGAACTGGTCAGAACTTGCTGAATGCCACCTCTGATACAAAGAGGTAGGTGTTTTATTGCAAAATACTGTTGGCCAAAAACCCTGGAAAATAAAAGGCTGCCATTCAGGGGCACAGCTTCCAGATTGAATAATTGATGTTCCCGTTTTTATATCCTTCCTTGTGTACACATTCAGGACATAATTCTATGTTTTAAGTTGTAACCTCAACTTGAATACCATTCCTATTTTCCAAACCAGAAGTCCCAGTTTTCAATGAGGGAATAATATTTAGAAGCCTGGGAAGAACACAGCAAGGCTGCAAGAACTTACATTTCAGTTATATTTGTCAGCGAATAACTGCACCAGCAGGTAAGATGAGTGACATAGTGCAAAAAAACCAAATGTTTGTTTGCACATCTGCTGATTCATTGGATGAACAAAAAATGATGAGAAGGAATCATCCCAGGGAGAGGTCAGTGATGAGCAATTCCCTGACAATATCTTACCAAGAGCTCCTATGAGGCCCACAAACATTGACAGAATTTATTTCCTAGCTCAAAAGAGGAGGTGGACTTCCTCACTCTCACACGAACAAACCATCCCTTGACTTCTCAAGGAGATCCTGGATTTCTTACAAATCTGGAGCAGGCCCTGGCATCAGTCCATCCCAGGTTCTGCTCCTTGGGCAGATTAGAAGTGTAACTGAATATTGGGAGAGTGGGAGGGAATGGTAGGAGCAACAGCTTCTAAATATAGAAGATCAAAACAATGACACATTAGAGTTTCTTGACTGACAGAACAAAGAGTTGAGTGTGGAGCCTAACTTCACCAGTACTGCTTTCAAGTCCCTGATTCCAGATGGCAGGAAGTGGTAGAAAGTCGGAACAATACTGTATTTTTTTTAAAAAAAAAATCAGCTTCAAGAGCCAGATTTTTCCATCTCTTCGCAAGATGGTGACTCAAGAAAGACCTTCTAGTGTTACGTGGCACCCAGGCAGCCAGGATTCACAATTGGTGGCTCAGTTTTGGAGGACAGAAACAAAAATTGTGATGCCCAAGTGGGCAGGTGATCTGATGATCGAAGAGCCAGGAAGTATTATAGGAAGAGTGCTGAAAAGAGAAATGAAGAAATATTGCTGTAGAGAAATTCTCGTGAGAGATTTGCCATAGTCCTCTGCTATCACGAGCTTTTAATTTGAGAAGTGGACTGGATGAAGAGACATACACAAACCTCTGTCAATGTAGGGTTTCCTATTACTTTGAGCTTGGAGTCCACATCACAAAATCTGCAGATGCAAGTCAATTTAGCAACTTACAGGAGTTCATTTTGCGACCGTATTAATTTACAAAGTAAGTAATATGTCTGTTTTTCCTACTGATAACCATCACGACATCTTCGTGGTCACATGTGATGCCTTTGGTTGAATCAGACTCTGTGGTAGAGGAAGAACAGCCGACAGGGAATGTAGGTGTGGCTCCGGAGGTTGTGAAAGAGGTTAGGGAAGGGCAGAGGCTGGCTGGACAGTCAGAGGAAGAAACAGGCCCATCCCCTCTTCATCCTAGGACACGCAGGGAGGAATGGAGAAGGAAACAACTTGGCTTACGAGAGAGGAANCATTGCCAGAAGCAAAGTGTGTTTTATTTTGAGCTGAAGTTATCTTGGTTGGCGTCCTTCCAACAGACTGTGCCTTGTTATCTCCTTGAAATTGGTAATTACTTCTCCTGGTCTGTTGTGGAACTTTCTTCATTGTAGTTTGTTTTGGGTTTTTATTTCACCTTTATCTGCTCCTTGAGTTTGGACTGTATTGCTTTCTTTTGAATACTTTTGAGTAAGTTTTATCTCCAACTGAGAATGATTGAACAGTAGGGCCAAGTTGGGAAGTCAGATTCGGTTAACAACTATGTTACCAACTTAATTGCAGCAATTCACTTTCTAAGCATGGCAAGAAAGGTCATAAGATGGGGCTAAACTCACTTAACAACTGTCTCACTTAGTAGCAGAAGTTTGGAGTCCAGTTGTGGTTGTACTCCTGCTATGAAGTTCCTGAAAGGTGATCTCCCCTCCTCTCCACCTTGGCAGGTGAACAAAGAAGGTGAAAATGGAATGGTGGAAGCAGAAGGACCCTATCACTCCCAAGTGTTTGGCAAGGTTCAGCCCTTTTCAACAGAAGAAGTGTTCCTGCCCCATTGCAAGGCAAGGGAGAAAAGCACCAGAAAGACCCACACACCCCTTTCTAAAGCTGCAATCTCTCATTCCTTCCTCATCTCAAACCTTTGGCTGCTTTTAGACTATTCATTTATTTTAGAACATGCAGTGGGCTGCTGGTTGGCAGTACTCTTGAAGCAATTTGCAAAACCAAGTCAAACACTTTAATTTTGTGCTAAAAACATACAACCGAGGTACAGACCAAAAAGTGATGTGAAGCGCTAGCTTAAAACCCAAAGATTTTCAAAGGGAGGAGATAAAGTTACAGATCTCAAACCAGGACCAAAAGCTGCATAATCCAGCGATACCATTTAATGATGGCAGTCCAGAATCAAGGTATTCCAATGAAGGTCATTTTCTAATGGGATCCTACCGGATCTCATACACTCAACATCAGTTAAGGACAGCATCAAATTTGTTGGAAGAAATATCGATCTGGTTCAGTTCCAAGCCAGGCGAAAGACACTGGAAACATAGAGGCTGATTGGAAAGATGGTTTAATGAGGACGCAGAACCACATGGGTGGTTCTGGGCAGCTGACCACATGGAGTTGAGAGTGAGGGGTACCTTCTCTTGGGCTTTGCACTTGAGCTTCCTGTTTCTGTGCAAGAACATGTATTCTATTGGCTGTTGCAGGGGTCATAGCTGGCTCTGTAGGTTATCTGAGCTCCCAGGTTTGGTTAAAGTTTGGACTCTGATACAATGTCCTTAGGAGATTGTGCAATGTAGTGAGCTCTGCTGCTGGTGGGTTATTCCTATTATGTCCTGAGGGGTCATGTCTTAATCCCACCATCCTGGAGTTGAAGGTCTTTTGTTTTGTAGATAGGATGGCTCAGTCTTTCTTAATGGGTAGAAAATATCCACTGGGGGCTATTAAGGAAGGTGGAGGCTGCTTTCCAAAAGCACGTTTCTCCATTTCTCATCTCAGGAAATATCATATTCTGCCTTTTTAATATCTCTCAAAATATTTCTTTCTTCTAGGAGAGAGGACGGGTCTTCCCTCAAAACTATATGATCCCGAGTTGAAATGAAGTTTTGTTACAAAAACATGCTCTTCAGAAATGTTTCCACAATTCCTTACTTTAACACTGAAAGGCAGTGGTGGTATTGAACATTTTTTACTACTGGTTCTGTGGGCATGGCTTGGTGGGCATGGAAGGGGAAGGTGATTGTAAAATCCTTATTCCCTCCCCACTGCACTAATCTGCTTTTCAGTTCCGTTCTCCTGTGCAGGGCAACCAAAGAAGACCCAGCTGATCAGTAGGGACCTGGGAGGCTGATAATAAATGGGGGTGGGACCAGTCAGAGGTGGGATTTGCCAGTTCTCAGAACTGCTCAAAATTTCCACTACCGGTTCTCCAAAACTGGTCAGAACTGGCTGAATACCCCCTCTGCTGAAAGGGTATTTTACAACTCATCCTGAAATGGCAAATATGACTACTTTGATTAAAGAAAAAAACATACTGTAGGTACTTTTGTTTCCCCTTGGAGACCGCTTCTGAATTTCATGCTTGAAGTGGAAAAGAATGAAATTCTGACTTTGGGTTTTACCAAGTAGAGTGATAGATCTTTATAGAAATGGCTGGCTCATATTATTACGAAAAAGCAAAAAGTTGTGATTTGATGTTAATGCCTTATTTTACTGCAACAGAGAGAGTTGGAAATCAATGCTCCTTTTTCTTTTTTTCTTATCCTTCCTCACTTTTCTTCTGCCTTTTCCTCCCCACTGCTTTTCTATTTACTTTTGTATTTTATCATATTTTATAATTCCATAAAAATGTTAAAAGGGAAACACTGAAAGGGTATAGCTACCATTAAGAATAGCAACGTTAATATTCTCTCCTCCCATTAAAAAGTCAAACCCAGTTGGCAACTGAAGTTTATTTCCCTTCTAATGCTATAATAACATGCCCCACCAGGGATGAAGGGGAAAAAATTAAGTTGCTTTAAGTCCAAGCTGATCCCGTTTCATACTGACAAACTGAGCCAAACTGCAGTTTGCTTTTGGCATTGTGGCTTCTCTGCATTTTGCAGTGTGGCTTGCCCTCAAAAGGGAGGATGCATTTAAAAGAAAGGTGCACCCGAGTGCCAATTTTTAAGAGAATGATTCCTAAACTTGTTTGGGAGTAGCATGGGCTGAAAAGTGAAAAGTGGAAAGACACTCTTGAGCAATTTGTATTAGTGGTATGCTGCTGGTTCGCACCGATTCTCATGATCTGGTAGCGATGGTCAGCAATTGCCCCACCCACCTGCCCCACCCTTTCCTGTCCTATATTTCCTTTGTTTGTAGCTCAGCTGATAGGCATGGCAGAAGTGATTGCCATACCTCACCTGTTTTACTCACTAGGTAAGGTAAGTTCTCATGCTTAAAATTGCCCGTTTTAGAACACTCCCCATGCATGGAGCACGCACCCACAGAACTGATAATAAAATATTTTAAATTCCACCACTGGCAATTTGTAATAGCATAACAATAGTGAGAACCAGTTTAATGAAATGATTAAGGCAATGATAGATAGATCAAATGTATAAAAGTTCCTTCAATAAGGAGATGGGCAGCTTAAAGATTGGATAGATAAATAAAGCAGCATTCTAGAAACCAGGAGACCATGAACTCTGGTCCTGCTTAGAGGGAAATCTGATAGGTGACCTCGGACCAGTCACTCTCCCTCACTTCTAGGAAGAAGGTAAAGGGAAACCACTTCTGAAATCTTGCCAGTAAGACTCAGAGATGGTTTTCAGCAGGTTCTGACCAGTTTTGGAGAACCAGTAGCAGAAACTTTGAGTAGTTCAAAGAACCAGCAAATACCACCTCTGACTGACCCCACCAGCCCCATCTCTTCTCTGCCTCCCGAGTCCCAGATGATCAACTGGATCTACTTTTGTTGCCCTGCACAGGAGAATGGAGCTGAAAAGCAGGTTGGTGGGGTGGGGAGAGAATGGGGATTTTGCAGTAACCTTTCCCCAGAAATGGGGAGGAGTGAGGAGGGAATGAGGATTTTGCAGTATCCTTCCCCTGCCACACCCACCAAGTCATGCCCACCAAGCCATGCCATGCCACGCCACACCCACCAAGCCACGCCCACAAAACCAATAGTAAACATTTTTGAATCCCACCAAGACTGCAAGGGGTTGTCCAGGCACAAAACAACAATACCAAGAGGTGGGAGGAATACATTGAAAGGAAATTAATTTACCTGCAAGAATTATGAGAAACCTAAATTGTTTGCCCATTCTCATTCTCCACTATGCTATAAGGCAGTTCTGACTTAAGAAGTTTCTTGGATGAGAAGTGAAATGTCTTCAAGGAAAAACAAAGTCCAGGTGCCTTTTGAAAAAGTATCATCTGGATGACTGAGAATCTCCATAGACTGTAATTGTGATATTTTATACTATTTTTGATGTTTTAATTGTAAGTGGCCATGAACCACTTATTGTGTGGCCGGCTATGTAAATTGACTAAATAAATAAACTCTTCTAATTGCTAAAATTTGCAGAAATGCGTGCTGATCTCTGCCCCTCTCTGATGTGTCTGTTTTCCCTTTGAAATTGTCAACTGCCTTAGGATAATAAGTTGTCTGGGTCTCCAGCAAAACATGAACAAGCCAAGAACAATACCATGTTTGAAGCCACAGCCTTCCCATCAAAGCCCAGGATGGAACTAAAAGGGACTCAGTTGTAAACAGTATAGATCTTCTTTTTAAAGGCATTTTGTTTGATATAAATCTTTCCAAAACCAAGTTCCCATTAGGCAAGGCGGGTTTTGATTAGACCTCTGTTAACCAGACGGGTGGAAAGTGAACTACTTTGAACTGTTAAAGGGATCAAAGTTGAAGAGCTGATGAGTGGGGAGAGATATTTTGAGTGGATTCACAACCAGTGAAGGCTGCAGGACAGGGTTGAGGGGGGGGGCTGCCAAACAGCTGGAGGAAAAGGACACATTTAAAGAAGATAGTTTGGTGTCAGGTGTCTTGACTCACAGAAAATGTGTCCTCGCTCATATCTTTTTGAAGAGCAATTTGAACATGGTTGTCCATCCCCTCAAGAGACCAGCAGTAACATTAACTGTCCACCTTTCCTTGTTTCTGGTGATGACCAAAATGCTCGTCTTAGCAAGATCTTGAGATCAGAAGCTGAGATCTTTCATGTCAGACAAGAACTCCAATTCAGCATCAACTTCTTTGGGATAAACATGTGCGCATCTGGCAAAGAAAAGAACCAGACACATTTACATCTGATTGATATGTCTGCAATAGATACAGACCAATAAATCTAGGCTGGTCTTGGAACGGAATGGGAGAGTGCAAAAAAAGAGACGATCGTTTGAACTGGAAGGGTTCCAAAATATATGTGAATGTCCCCAATGATGCGTCGAGAGCTTTGTATTCACACCTCCAACTGTGGATCAGTATAGAAGCAGATTCACTGGAGAAGAGCCTAATGCTTGGAATGATTGAGGGCAAAAGAAGAAGGGGGTGGCAGAGAATGATCTGGATGGAGTCACTGAAGCAGTTGGTGTGAGCTTAAATAGACTTCAGGAGATGGTAGTGTTGTGGCCCACCAGTGGCCAGTGAAGTTGGCAGAAAATTTGGACAATGAGGAGGTTGGAGAGGAATATGGGCCAGTCCGAGAGTCTGGGAAAGGCTCTGACAAGGGTTCTGCATTGGAGGCAGAGATGGGGCCAGGGCTGTCCGACAGTTACCAGCTGCCTTCGGAATCAGACATTAGTGGGGCAGAAGAACAGCTGGAGCCTGTTCCCGATGTGCACATGCACAGAACTCCCAGAAGAAGGGGACAACGAAGGAACAAAGGTTGACTTGGGGGTAAAGCCACAGGTGGATGATGAATTGCCCCTCCCATAGGGAATAAGGAGGAGCGAAAGAGGAGTGGCCTTTGAAGGAGACTATTAGGGTGAAGATCTGTTCCTGACTTCTTGCCAAGTATTTTCTGCTACAGAGTGGCATTTGGAAGATATCAGCCTGGCAGGTCAACAAGCCTGATAAAGGTATGTAGTTGTGAAATCTCTTGAAAGACTTTGATGGAGAGGAATTCACTTTAAACTAAATAAAAGGTGTTTTATTGGGATGAGAAGTTGGCTTCGTACTTTTGGGAAGCCTAGAACAAGTAGAGAATAGTAAGGCCTGGAAGAACATTGTCCCTGGGGTTGCAATGGGTTGCAACAATTTTGCGACTAAGAACAAGAAGCAGATTCAGTCCCAGTTGGGTGCGAGGGCCTTACACTCTGAATTGCTAAATAGACAACCATATTTTAGCTTGATGCTTATGTGCAAATCTAGCATGTATTGCTAATGTATGGTTCAGTGAATTGTGAAATTGAATTGAGTAAACCACTATTACGTTAACAATGGTAAATGTATGGCATGAACATGTCCACCAGAGGCAATTTCCTTGTGTTTGGGGACCATGCTTTCTTATTATATGTTGCCTGAGGAACACAAAAGATGTCACCCTGTTCCTCATTTTAATGCTTATTACATTTAGACTATTGGGATGGGGTATTTTTTTTGCCCTTAGCTTCCTTTCCAAATAAGAGCATCTATTTTGATTTTTCATCTCTTCCACAGTGTTCCTCAAGCCAGAAAAATAGCATCTATATCTTTGAGTCCTATCCACTTTTGAAGTCTCCAGAGCTACATTTATTTAGTGCATGGCATACAATGTCAGGGAACTCTAACCATGCTAGACACAATGCAGTCCTGACAGTCTAGATCAGAGGTCTCCAAATTTGGCAACTTTAAGACTTGCGGACTTCAACTCCCAGAATTCTCCAGCCAGCTATTCTGGAAGTTGGGGTCCACAAGTCTTAAAGTTGCCAAGTTTAGGGACCCCTGGTCTAGATTGCTAGTTCATTCTGTTCTGAGCTTGCACACCTATCCTTGGTGCACCATCAGGGGCAAACTAACTTTACACCAATTAGCTACTGGCGCTCAGGTCGCTGGCTCTTCCAGGCTTCTCCACCAGTCTCCACTCGCTTCATATCATGATGCCTCACATCTGATCAGATCCAGCACTGCCTTCCACTCACCACACACACAAACACAGGCTAGGTATTTTTTTCCTGCACTGAAGTGGTACCCATTTATCTACTTGCAGTATTGCATTATTTTGAATTGCTGAGTGGTGTACTGCCCTCTTCACTCACACTCCAGTGTGGTTTATGGAGGGTTTTATATGTCAGTAATTCTCTTCACCTGGCTTTATAAGTGTCCCAACCAAAGCCAGCCATGAGCAAGCTCAGATTTATTCCCCAGGCAATGGCCAATTAGCCCATAACACAAACAGCACGCTGCTCAAACAGTAAGTCCAATAAACAAATGTAAAGCCCCCAGGCAAAACTTAAAGTCCATATTAGCTCATGGGCTATAGTAATTCAGAGTCTCACGAAACACAAACAAGCACACAGTCACAACCCACACACGTTGCTTCCAGCAATGCTGCCATCTGCCTGCTGTGCTAGATAACTTTCCCAGTACAGCCCATCAAGAAGGGCGAGGCCTTTTTCTGAGTAATCTGGCAGACCTCTGCTTCTCTGCCCTGTGTGCTCTGAGATCCACAATGGCGTGCAGCTCCCCCACCTCTTCTTCACAGGCCTGCAAACTGTTCTGCCAGCAGTTCAGGGTCAGTAATTCCTAGGAATGCTCTCATTCCCCCTCAAGCTAGCCTCTGAGGAAGCATTGGAGAATTCATCCAAAGGAGACATCACAGCTCCCTATTGAAGCAGAAGACCCTAAACCATTCTGGACAAATGGCTGTCTACTGTCTTCTAAAAAAACCTCCTGTGATGGAGCGTCCACAACTTCTGAAGTCAAGCTGTTCCACTGGTTAATTGCTCTCCCTGTTAGGGCATTTCTCCTTAGTTCTAGGTTGGATTTCTCTTTGAGAAACTTCCAACCATTACTTCTTGTCCTGCCTTTGGATGCTTTGTAGAATAGATCGATGCTTGAAGGCAGTGTCATGGGGACATGGCAAAAAGCCAAGACAGTCAAAGCATCCTTGTGCTATAGTGTGCTGCCAGAGGGGACATGGCCAGAAGCAAACTTGGCAGGTTCTTAAGCACTACGGTTTAAACTGCAGCAACGTATTTACTAAGAAGACAAGTTATATTTATGAACTGGAGTGGGTGCAAAACTTCAGAGGACCTGGGAGAACTCAAAATCTGCAAGATGGCAGGTGTGACATCCACCCTCCGCTGTGCAGATTTTTACACATACACACCCATGAAGGTACATTTTTCTTCAAGCTGGTTTGGAGTACCTGTTGGATGGTTGAAGCTGATTCTTGGCAAGCTGGAACAGGAGCTGAGAGACTTACTAAATCATCCCATTCCTTGAAGAAAGAAAGAAAGAAAGAAAGAAAGAAAGAAAGAAAGAAAGAAAGAAAGAAAGAAAGAAAGAAAGAAAGAGAAAAGAACCCATATCGGTTGAATTTCTGCCAGCTGCACAATTTTTAAAAAGTAATTCTCTGCCCTTAGTGTGTGTTTATGATAATCTGTGTAGCCAAAGTATTTATAAGCAGGACTTGCTGGTTTTCATTGGGAAAAAAGGTATGCTTAGCACATGTTTTGGCTGTCATTAAGATTGTTTACAGCAGCACTCTGAAGTCTCTGAGCTCAGTCTCCAAAACAGAAATGAGTTGTTTGAAGCTTGACAAATCCCCTCATCAGAAGAAATGACAGGGAACTAAAAAATGGGTATCCTAGCAGAAACCACTCAAAATGGTTGCTGGCAAACTTCTCCAGCTTAGATGGATCCCTAGGGCCTTGTTTCATTGAGGAGCAATTGTAGACTTACCTAGGAAACATGTTATGCTTTTGAGGACATTATATAAGTGTTTAATATTTCTGTGCTGTGTCTGCTTTAAAAATGGCCATTTATTTTCAGAACATTTCCTTCCTCCCTCTGTCCCTTCCTTCCTGTCCAAAGTAGAAAAAAAGACCATGGTTTCATTACATGTTATGCTGAAACAAATAAACTATCATTCAGGGGTGGGATTCAATTTTTTTAACAACTGGTTCTGTGGGCATGGCTTAGTTGGTGGGTATGATTTGCTGGTCATGTGACTGGGTGGGCATGGCCAACTCGATGTCACTCACATCAAGGGGCGCTTCTCCTCACATGGCCTCTCATGACAGTAGGGATGCTGCAACAGTTTTAATTGTGAAAAATGGTCATGTCACTTTTTTCAGTGCCATTGTAATTTTGAATGGTCACCAGTCTTAGACCAAAACTCAAAAAGGATATGTAAACTCACATCCAAATGTCAATCTTTCTAGCTAGCCAAGAAGCCTTGCTGAATGTCACTCATCTTGGTTCCTTCTCATTAAAAGCTTCTTCCTGGCAGCTCTGCTTCATTATTCAATTATTTCTTCAAAGTGCTAACTCCAACAGAGGAGTATTTCCTCCCAACAGCAGTGTAAAAAGCTTAAAACAACCCTTCCCCTTTAAGAAAGTACCAGCAAAGGAAAAAAAAAACTCCTTCGGAGACAGTAAGTCTAGGCATACAGCCAAGAATGCAAGAAAGGTGGAAAAAAACAAAAGATTTCTTCCAACAACCGGTTCTCCGAACTGCTTAGGAAATTAACAACTGGTTCTAGCGAATAGGTGAGAACCTGTAGAATCCCATCCCTGCTATCATTACATTCTTGCAGTGGTTTCTCTCTGAGAAGAGCAGGCAAAGCTGGGGGATGGAGTTAAGCGAGTTATCAGCCTAGACTGTAATGGTCTCACAAATGGTCTAAATCAGGGGTGTCAAACTTGATTTCATTGAGGGCTGCATCAGGGTTTTGTTTGACCTCGGGAGCCGATGTGGGTGTGGCTAACTTGTCACTCATGTCAGGGGCACCTATGGTAGCCCGAGCACTCTGCCAGCGAAAACAGGCTCCTGAGCTTCATTTTCAGCTGCAACAGCCTTCTGCAGCCCTCTTCCAGAGAAAACAGATATCTATTTTTGTTGGCAGAGAGCTGTAGGAGGCCACTGTGGCCAAAATCAGGGCTCAGGAGGGCCACATGTGGCCCTCCTGAGCTCCGTTTTTGCTGGCAGAGGCACCGCGGGCCAGTCCTTTGCTATTTCTAGAGCAGCCCTGCACACCAGATCTAAGTACCCCGTGAGGTAGATCTGGCCCCTGGGCCTTGAGTTTGACACCCCTGGTCTAAATCCAAAACCTCTTGAATTCTTATTTATCATCAGTTTAACATTAACATTAGTTGAGTAGATTCTTGTTTACAGGAATAAGCTATATATCTTCTGAACTGCAACTTAACTCATGGTCTTGATTCTTTGCACCTGACCAGTTGGGGTCGTCCTATATGATGAGTTCCCATATTTACCTTCCATAGCTGTTAAATATTTCAGGGAGGGAATATGTCCCACAGTAATAGCAGTCTTCCAAAATTCAGTTGATTCTAAGTACACTGAACAATGTTACTGAGTCAGAGAAAGAGACAATTGAGATAGAAAATGCACATATTTTAGCAACCAAAATTTGTTTGGTTTTCTACCTACTGCCACATTTATTTATTAGAGTCTAATATTTTTTGGCTCTGAATGAATACAAGTTTGATTATTACTTTTACACTCCTGTATATTTGATATACTTTTCAAAAAACCAAACAATTAAGAAGTAAATTCTTTTTTCCTTTGCAAATTCCTTGTGGAAAGATCAGATGGAAAGTTCTGCCTTTCTCCTGTTGTCCCCATGAGAGTTTTCCTAACTGTCTAGTCAATTTTACCAACATTTTTTGTTTAAGATCAACATCTTAATCTTTTTCTGGTTGGATCTACACAATCAATTTACTTACCTCTAGGGCAAGCTTGTATGGTATAATACATAAACTGGGTTAATTTTTTTGTTTTCAAACTTATGGTTGAGTGTATATCCCATCCTGTTTGATGATCTAAGGTTTTCTTGCATTGTACAATGAGGAACATGAGATAATTCACTCACAATTTCAATCTTTCCTGAACACAACTGGTCCCAATGCAAACTAATCATTTGCTGACTTGATTTTCCAACTCCTTGTCCTAGCTTCTTATAGACTTAGACTAACTTTATTGTCAGTTTGAATGTACACTAATTGGCATACATTAAAATGAAATTTTGTCACATACAGCTCTCAAAGGGTCACCACCTCCACATAAACATGACAAAATAAACACATCAATAAATAAATACAAATTTATGCATATACCCACATATATTATGTGACACGGAGAAAGACACAAAGAAAGCAACACCGTTTAGTCCAGAGATATACATGTACATGGTGAGAAAAATGAATCTTGCGAGTTTACCAGGCGGATGGCATAGAGAACAAAGCTATTACAGAATCTGGTAGACCCGCTAGAAATTCTTCAAAACCTCCTCCCAGAGAGGAGCAACAGAAACAGATTGTGAAGTGGGTGTGTGGGGTCTGTAACAATGCTTCAAGTTCTAAGCACAAAGAGCTTATAAGCAGTTTCCTGAATAACGAGCCTCCTATAATCTTCTCCACTGTCCTCACCACTCTCTGTGGGGACTTTCTATCTGAGGCGCTGCCACTACCAGACCAAACAGGGATGCAGTTTGTTAATTCTGTCAATTGTGCTTCTGTAAAAAGTGACCAAGACAAAAGGAGAAAGGTGTGCTCTCCTCATCCGATGCAGGATTGCAGATGCTGGTTTGCACACTTCACTAAGGATGATGTGTGGAGAGACCAGTTCAGATTGTTAGTTATCTGCACTCCCAGATACTTAATAATGTTGACTACTCTACAGCTGCACCTGTCAGCTCTGAGATTCAGCTGCCAAGTGTGAAAAGGGGGGGTGGAAGAGTTGGAAAGTTCAAGGGTATTCCGTATGTTGCATTAAGAAATTCCAGCTGTACTTAATTGATTCTCATGATGAATGAAGTATAGAAGTGGGAGGAGAGAAGGTGGATTTTGTGTAACACACAAAAATGACTTTCACTTTTGGAAATGCCTTAGAAGTACCAGAGCTGTTCCTAATAAATCAGTTGGAGATTATATTGTCTCAGAGTGACTGATTACGATGCATAATTTCTGGATGCCCAACAGCAACCTTGATACTGAGGGGAGTATGATCATGCCGGCTCTTTCTAAAATCTACAGTTACCTCCTTTGCTTTATTAACATTTATAACTAGGTTACTTGTATTGCACCAGTCCACCAGAGCCTTCACCTCTTTCCTAAGCATATCTTAGAAATGTTCTACAGATAATTCTGTTAGCACCACAGACGTGAAACATAGTGACTCTGCTTTCATGATACACATAACTAAGTCGGTAAAGGACAAACCGACTCAACTGAAACTGAGATTTAGTTGCAAACATCTGTGGTTCTGCCTGGGGTTAAAGTAGATCTCTCTAGTTAGTTAGGTCACTGGAAAGACCAAGCAGGGAGTTAATTAACCCTTACTCATTTGTGCTAGAAATGGACTGGTGCGGTGGCCTAGTGGTAGAGCTCTTGCCTCACAATCAGGAGGCTGTGAGTTTGATCCTGGGTAAAGGCATATATTTCTCTCTCTGGACACATTGAGAATATATCTGCTGAACAAATACAGCTCATCAGTCTGGAACCCATATTACGTAACTGATATTAACACAGTTGAGAAAGTCCAGAAATATTTCACAATATTGTGATAGGACGCTCCCAATTTTGACCAATTGTCTGTTTCACAGGAATGCTTCTACTCAGTTATGCAGGTGTCCAGAGATACCATAAGATTTTAGTTTTAGGAGTAGTTTGTCTTGTATCAAAGGCTTTGTAGATTGCATCTATTGCTTTGCCCTGATCGAGTTGTGTATTCCATATGTTTTTGCAGTGCAAGAGTTGCAGATTGCAGGATAGTTTTTTTCTGAAACCAAATTGTTTATTAGAGAGTAGGTTGTCTGTCTTTAAGTGGAGGATAATGGATTGGTTAATTGATTCCATGACTTTACAGGTGACGCAGCATAAAGAGATTGGTTTGTAATTTTCAACTAGGCTGTGGTCTCCCTTTTTGAAGATGGGGATGACTGTGGCTTGTGACCATAGTTTTGGCAAGGAGCTGGTCTCTGAAAGATTTTTTGAAGATTATGCTTAGAGGTTTGGGCTATGGCAATGGATAGCTTTTTTAAGACGTAGGCACATATTCTGTCCAGACCAATAGATAGAGAAGGTTTTCGATTACATAGTGCTTTTCAACATTGTCTTCTGTAAAATCCATATGTATTAGATCATTGTAGTTTGTCTGAGGTTCAACTAGGAAACACTGGCACGATCCATTGCCTGTTTACAAAATACTGAGGCCTAAAAATGGTGTTTAAAGAGGTTGGCTTTAAATAGTGTGCATTGTTGCAGTTTTACCATTAGGTCCTTTATCGGGGTAGGAAATGGACATTAATTCTTTTAGTTTGTTGTTTTACAAAAATCTGTAGAAAGCGCGGGTGGGAATTGGTGCAGTAGAGATTTTTTCCTCTTGTTTAATGTGATAATTGGTGCATCAGTCTTATCTGGTGGCACAATTTTTGTATCGGCTTTTTTGAAGCTGGCAATGTGACCAAGATTGTTTGTTTTTTCTCGCCAAAGTGATCTCTTTTTGGATTGAAAGCTTCCTTATTGTTTGGTAATCTGTTTTTTCTTGGTTTTTTTTTGAGTTGGTATTGGTCATATAATTTTGATGACTCTTTTTGACTTCAAGTAAAAAAGAGTGAATGGTCTTTCACAGAATTGATATCAAGTGAATAAAAAATTGCCAATCAAGAGATGAGAGATCGTTGTCTAATAAAATCATAGTTGCCTTTTTGAAGTTATAGTTGGGGATCACTATTGTTGTGTTGATTTTTGTGTGGACGTATGTTGAGTACAAAAAGTCAATCAATGCTGTGGTCCACGTTGGAAAAGGGTTCTTTAATTTCTTTAATTCTGTAAATTGATTCAAACTATTGGAGAAGATGAAGGATCGAGGGCAGTTGTTTAAGTCTAGTATTGTTGTTACTTAGTTGTTTCAGTCCGCAGGTTTGTTACAGCATTGTAAGATAGGTTGCATGTATGGGTTCAGTTTTTACATTCGTTTTAGGGTCCAGTTTAATGTGAGGTAGGTTTGAAGTCACCAAGGAGATAAAATGTGGTGTGGCAGGATGTTTGCCCATTTGTTAGTCGTGAATTTAGCTTGTTTACATGTTCGATGTCATAGATCAGGGCTCTGTAAGCAGTAAGAAATAAAATGTGATATTTAAGGACAGTTCCACAGACGATGGGTCCTTCAGTGAAGAGAAAGCTCTTGCGTGACTTGAATGTTTTTTTAGATTGTAAGGACTTTTTATAGAAGATAAGCAACACACCACCGTCCTCTACAGATTTCAACAATCTTGATTGGTAAACATAGACAGTCTCTTACGTGATAATGGAGTCCGGGAGAGATGCATTGAGCCATGTTTCACAGAACTAATATGATGTTGAATTTAGCCATATTTAGTAAGTTAGAAATTCAGGTATTTTATTCACAAGGCTTCTTGCATTGAGTAGCTTGCATTGAAGGCCAGTTGTAGTTGGAATTGAGGTAGTTAGGGGCGTGCGTATCTAGTTTTGAGTGATGGTGGGTTGGATGAGGTAGGGTTGGATGTGAGTTGGGGTTGTGTGACTAACTTTTGATACAATCAGTGCGGTAGTCAATGTAGAGATCCTTCTCTCCATTGTCTAGACATCTTTTGAGTTCCTTGCAGAGTTCACGGGGGTGGATTCTTTGCAGTATGGATAAGTCTGGTCTTGAGCGAAGTTTTTTGTGGTTGATATTGGTTTTTGCAATGGTGTTTATTGTATGAATGAATATGTGTTTGCTGGACTCATTTTTGTAAACAACTACAAAATTTTGGGGCCATTGAGCCATCATTGTATTTCGACTCAGGGCCGTCTCTGGTTACTTCATCTTTAGGCTCTCCATCATGTTGGTTTTACAATCTTTCTTCCCTCCTTCCCTTCAGTAGCCTTTAGGAAAGTAAAAAAAGAGTAGAAACAGGTAGAAATAGAAGGGCCTTTTGACCTGTTGGCAAAGAATCAATCCCAAAGATGCTACTAGATATAGATTTTATATCATTATGTGACTAATCTGTCCAATAACCAACATTCTTGAATACGTTCCTGACTAAGATAACATGTGCTTTACCACTTTTGACCCCTTGGATGTGTTACACAGTGCACTAGTGCACTAGTGTACTCGTGACAATATGTCACTAGTTTGACATATTGTGTGAATTCAGCCATTGTGGCTTGCAAAACAGATTTGTGGCTTAACAAGTTGTGCAAATTCAGAATTTATTCAAATACATTGTGGTTAATCAAAATGTCTGGGAAGTATTAGCTATGTTAACTGCCCTGAGTTATTTATCAAAACAATAAAGGCAGGATATCAATAATAAAATAAACAATGTGTGAATGTCTTCTTTTGTTGCGGGGATGATGGTGGTGGCTAGTTAGCTTTTACATCCAATGAGAGAATATAAGATGTAAAATAGAAACAAGAAAAGCAATTCCAGTTAGGTGAGCCCAGCTTTGGGTTCAAGCAAATTCTGCATCATTAACATAGGTTAATCAATTATTAACCGTTATTTAGGTTGGGCTTGTTTTTGCAGTGGAGAAGTGGTTCTGCTTTAAAAAATGCCAGTACTAAAAATAGTTTTCTAACTTAAATAGAACCTTGTTTCATCCTTGTGTTGTTGTTGCAGGATTCTAATTATTTGTATGAATATTATACTTATTATTTTTCTCACTTATTTACTTTTGGACAAACCCCCTATTATTGCCACTTGCACCAATGTTTTTCACTTAGAAATGGGAAAAACCCTTATGAAAAGTTGTTTTTTTTTTTTAAAGAGAGCAGTTTGCAGAGATCAATTTATTTGGAAATTTCAATTCTAAGGAAGCTCCTGGCTTATGCATCCAAAGATTGGGGTTTAAAATCAGGAGCCTGTAACCAAAAAGCCTCATAAGGGCATATGTTTTAATTTTAGCTCTCCATTAAGGGCTCTGTGTCTCTTTATCCTGGACCACAAAGATCCAGAGAGGGAACAGTTTCTTTTTGTGGCAAATTATATTATGGCAATTACTGTCTGTAGCTGGACATTCAATCATCATCTGTGTGCATATATAAATAGATACAGTAGAAGTATTTTCATAAGTCCTGGTCTGTTGCAGGAACTTTAGATTGTACATGAATATACTGCTATAGTTATATTCATTCTGCAAAAATACAAAACTATTAGCAAAGTGATACAGAAAACTCTAGCTCCTTGCTGTCATCTATTAGATGTCCAAGGCTTTGCAGCCTGAATGTGGTTGACTTAATATTATAGAGCTGAAATATTTTCCTACTGGTTTGGCTTCTACATGTTGCCATTTCTGACATCCAGATGTATTCATTTATCCATGGAAAAATACTGGCTGGTGATAGCAGAGAACCAGTGGTGGGATTCAATTTTTTTTTACTTCCAGTTATGTGGGTGTGGCTTGGTGGGTGTGGCAGGGGAAGTTTCCTGCAAAATCCCCTCCTCTCCCCACCCCACTAACCTACTTTCCAGCTCCATTCTCCTGTGCAGGGCAACCAAAGAAGACCCAGCTGATCAGCTGGGACTTGGGAGGCAGAGAATAGATGGAGGCAGGGCCAGTCAGAAGTGGGATTTGCTGGTTCTCCGAACTACTCAAAATTTCCATTACCGGTTCTCCAGAACTGGTCAGAACCAGCTGAATAGCACCTCTGCAGAGAACCTTAATGATGACAAAATGACAGGTGGATGAGATAGTAAAATTGTTCAACCGGACTCAACCAGGAGGGAAAATCACAGGGCTGGGTTCTCTATAATAAAAAACAAATAAACACAAACTTCTACAGAACATTCAAAGTTTAGGCTACTTTTTAAGAGTCCTGAATATAATGACATGTTTTTCAAAGTGGAAGATGTTAATCTTTCTCCTCCACTATAATTCCAGGTGTTTTGGTCTCACAACAGGTTCAACCACCTCTTGTGATAATGGACGAAGTCCTCCAGAATCCTTTTCCTTTTGTGTCTCATGTGGTTTTTGTCATCCTCTTACATATGTTGGTAATCTGTCTCCTTGAAGCGTGACAGATGAGATTATTCCCAGATGTATTTCCAGCAGCCCAGGATGGATGTGGTAAACTCCATGATGAAAACCAAACCCAAGGCCAGATGGGCCGTGCCCAGTTCAGCATTGTTCACCTCTGCTTCCAAGATTCTCCCCAAACAAACAACTCCTTGAGCCTTTCACTATTGGTAAAAAGAAGACATTATTAAGCAAAAGTCTATCTTAAAATCTTTGAACTTAGCAAGTGGACTTTAACTCCCAGAATTCCTGAGCTAGTATGACTGGAGGAGGAATTCTGGGAGTTGAAGTCCACAAGTCTTAAACTTGCCAAGTTTGGAGACCTCTGAGTTAGGGTGATGAACTTGGTGTAAGCAAATCTACCATTTTGGTTGGTGACTTTGGACCAGCCATTTTTTTTTTTTAAACTTTAGGCTGAGAAGTCAAAAAATGCTTTTCTACCTTCTACAACCATTATGGTGGATTAGGATCTATAACAAGGGTCTTCAAACTTGGCAAGTTTTAGACTTGTGGACTTCAACTCCCAGAATTCCTGAGCTATGACTGGAGGAGGAATTCTGGAAGTTGAAGTCCACAAGTCTTAAAGCTGTTGAGTTTGAAGACCCCTGCTCTATCTGATGAAGACCCTCATCTCCAAATATTGAGATAGAAAATGAATTGTCTTAAGGATACCTCACAGTTCCACTGTTGTGAGTCTGAAGAAGATACTGAAGAAAAGTTCAGAGATTCCCAACTGCTGTTGGTTAGGGTGGATCAAATTGGCATTGTTCTCCATTATACTATTGTTTTTACTGGAGATGATGCTTGGTAAGATTTTTTTGCTTTTCATGCTTCTGTTTGAAGGCATAGAACTTGTTATAGATTTTGAATACGGCTGTCGGTTGATCTGATAAATTAATACCGCTTATATACAGTATAATCATTAGTACCATTTTATAAAGCCTTAGTAAGACCACACTTAGAATACTGCATCCAATTGTGGTCACTATACTGTAAAAAAGACACTGAGACTCTGGAATGAGTGCAGAGAAGAGCAACCAAAAAGATGAGAAGGATGGAGGCTGAATCATTGCAGGAATTGGGTATGTTTAGTTTAATAAAAAGAAGGACTAAGGGTGACATGATAGCAGTGTCTGATATTTGAGGGGCTGCCATAAGGAACAGGGGTGGGGGTCAAGCTATTCTCCAAAGCATCTGAAGGAAGGACAAGAAGCAATGGGTGGAAACTAATCAAGGAGACATTTCCTGACGGTGAGAACAATTTATCAGTGGAATGGCTGGCCTTCAGAAACTGTGGTAGGCCATCTCTGGAGGCTTTCACGAAAAGACTGGACAGCCTGGACATGTGTGGAAGCCAAAAGATACTGGACTAAAATTCATACATGGCTGGAAAAAATGACAAAACCGCATATAGACTTGAAACCAGATATATTTTTATTGGGTATCTTACCTGAAGGATACAACAGAGAATTGACATATTTGATTATTAATGTTTTAATTGCAGCTAGAGTTGTATTTGTTCAAAACTGGAAACGTGAAAAAATTCTGATAGAGGAGGATAAAGAAAATAATGGAATTTGCAGAGATGAGTAGATTAACAAGATTAACAATTTGTAGAGTCGATTAACAATTTGCAGAGATGAGTAGATTGGCAATTAAAGAACAAGAAGAAAAAGAATATTTTAAGATATGGGATTTATTTTATCAATGGCTAGATAGAAAAACAGGAAAATGAAATATAATATAAAGGTAATACAATGGTAAATATAATACAAGAGTAATGCTATGTTATAAATGTTTATCATGGAATGAATTATAATATGAGCTAGAGCTAGTAAAAACTGAGATTTGCTCTAAAAGTCTAATGTGAATTTGCAATTAAAGTCTAATGATGATATAATAATAGCATAACATGACATGAAAAGTTCAGTAATATAATCTGAATATAACTTTTACACTAACAGGGAAAGACTATAGATATGCACAAGAAACATGTACCAACCGACACACTGTACAATTGAAAGAAGGTTTTATTTGTTTTATGTTTATGTTTGTTTATGTTTGTTGTTAAAAAATAAAACACTTTTACAAAAGAAAAAAGAGAACAGAAAAGACTGGGCAGCCATTTGTCTGAAATGGTATAGGGCTATGATGGCAAACCTATGGCACATGTGCCACAGGTGGCACACAGATCCATTTGTGCCGGCATGTGAGCCGCAGGCAAACTTACCTCACTGCGTATACGGGCGCCTCACAGCTGACCTTTGGCTGGTTTGAGGCCTTTTTTGGCCTCCAAAGCTTGAGGAAGGCCTCTGTAGGTTTTGCAGGCTGAATAATAGGCCCGTTTTGTCACTCTGGGAGGCCGAAAAAGGCCTCAGACCAGCCAAAGGTCAGCTGTGAGGCGCAGTGCAGGTAAGGGGGTGGTGTGGGTGGATTGCATGCTCATTCGCAGGGGGCATGGAGGGGCACGTGTCTTGCCTTTTGAGTGCTGGCACATGAGCATGCAAGCACAAGTGCACGCACAATTTTTGGCACAGAAGCCCAAAAAGGTTAGCCACCACTGGTAAAGGGTTTCCTGCTTGAACAGGGGGTGGGGGTTGGACTAGAAGACCTTGAAGATCCCTTGCAATTCTTTTATCCTAGGCCTGACATTTTGCGATGGCTCTTGAGCCTTTGCAGGGTTGAACTAAACAGCTCCATTCAAATATCAGTGTTCTTTCAGCGATCAGGATCCCTGCATTGAATCACTGATTTTCTTAGAGTGGGGGGAAAAAAACACAAATGAAAACTAAAACACATAAAGGGAAAAAATGCATTAGCTCTTACAATTCCTACATTAGCTTTGCTACCAGCTCCTCATCTATGCACAGAGTGGAACCTCTGGAGGCTTCCAATATTTCTGTAATATGTTTGTTATAAATGAATAATACAGCCACCCTATCCATCTTCTGGTCTGAGAAACAGCAAGAGTCTGTTCTCCAGGCGCTTTTTAAATAGCAGTTAGAATAAAAGGCAAGTCCAAATTAGACATGCAAAACAGCAAAGGTACATCTTGGAGCCACATTCATCCTGTTAGCTTCTCCAGAGAAGCAAGAGGATAGGAAGAAGCATGTAAGGAAAAAATAGGAAATCTACAGAATACAGAATAACAGATCCAGAAGGGAACTTGGAGATTTTCTAGTCTAACCCCCTGCTTGAGCAGGAGTCCCTGCACAGGTAGTTCTCAACTTATGACCACAATGAAGTCCAAAATTTCTTTTGCTAAGTGAAACAGTTGTTAACTGAGTTTCACCCCATTTTACGACCTTTCTTGCCACAGTTGTAAAGTAAATCATTGCAGCTATTAAGTTGTGACATGGTTGTTAAGTGAATCTGGTTTCCTCGTTGGCTTTGCTTGTCAGAAGATTGCAAAAGGGGACCACATGATGCTGCAACCATCATAAATATGTGTTCTGACCTAGGCTTCCCCAAAAAGTAGTAAGCAGACCTTTTGCCCTGGCAAAACCCCTTTTATTAAACGAAAGTGAATTTCTTGCATTCACTTTCAGCCAAAGGCCTGGCAAACAGTCTTTCAAGGGTGTCATTAGGAGCACAAACCTTATCTAGCTTGGAGAGCTGCCAAGTAAGTATTTCCAAATGCAGTGCTGACAAGGAAGGACTCCGCACAGAGTCCCTGAGGTGCACAGACAGATCTTCATACTTCTTCAATGAACAGAAGTATGTTCAGAAGTTTCCCGCAAAAGCCCCCTCCCCTTTTGCTCCTCTTTTAATCCCCATTCACCGTCCACCTGTGGCTTTACTCCCACATCGACCCTTAGTTCATAATTGTTCTTTTTTTTTGGCAGCTCTGTGCATGAGCACATTGGGAGCAGGCTCCAGCTGCTCCCTACCTCACTGCTATCCGGCTCTGAAGGCAGCTGATAACTGCCAGACTGCCCTGGCTCCATCTCTGCCTCTGATGCAGAGCCCTCGCCCGAGCCTTCCTCAGCCTCCAGGACTGGTCCATCTTCCTCCCTGACCTCCTCACTGTCCGACTCTGCTGCCAGCTCCGCTAGCCGCTGACAGGCCACAACAATATGAGCCAGTTGTCAAGTGTCTGAATTTTGACCACTTAACCATGTGGATGCTGCTGTGGTCATAAATGAGAAAATGGTCATAAGTCGCTTTTGTTAGTGCCATTGTAACTTCAAACGGTCATTAAACAAGTGGTTGTGTCAGGGTTCCAAGTAACATAACCATACCAAGCAAAACTCTGAGGCAGGTAGGTTCCCCAAAGAATAAGTTTATTGGATATGTCATATTGGCACAGGCCAGTGAAAACCGACTCTGAATATTCCCACGATTTTCACCGAATTAAACGTAAAAGTTTGCCACTTTCACAAAACAAGCAGTTACATTGCTCAATCAGGATATAGTCCAGTTGCTAGGTAACAGCAGTCCCCTCCTTCCAAACACCTGCAGGAATGTCCTTAGTTCCCAAGAGAAAGTATTATGTTTTGACTAGATTACCCCAACTATCTCTATTCCCCCCTCCCTATCCCTCAGCTCCAGTGTGTCAGCACTGAAGTCTCAAAATGGCCTTAGTCAAGCCAGCTTCAGGGTTGACAGGTTGTACATTGAAGATTACCTGTGCTATTCTGGACAAATGGCTGTAATCCTTTCATTTCTAATCTCATCGTTTCCTCTGTTGGATCCCTGAAAGACCATCCATCTAAGGATACCTACAAGGGAGCAGGGGACAAGAGGAAACACCTAACTGATGCTAATGATACAACTTGAATTGGACCACTGTAGACTGATAACATTCTTATGGACTTACATGATCCTTTGGGATGTCATCAGAAGCCTTCATGAATACTGGAAATGCTGGATATTAAAACTAGAGCCTTTCCATTCGTAGTTCTATATTTTTGGAGCTGTTAAAAATATATTTATATATTTTTTATATATTCTATATTCTTCGTTAAAAAATATTGCACGGTTTTCATTCTAGCTTTGAAGGGAGATCTAAAAATAATCTGTAAAGGAGATCCTTCTGGCCCTAGATCCAGACATTAGAGTAAAACAGCAAGATGAAGTCATGTTGTTCTGAAACATACCCTGCAGCATCTCAGGTGCTTCCTTTGCTGACCAGCGTTTGCTGCTTTGCTCCCTCTTTCAGTGGAACCTGCCACTCATGTTCAAATTTCTCTTGGTGGTTTTTGAGATCACTTGGCTGTTGATGACTGCAGAGGGATGTTGGGTCTCCTGTGGTTCTCTAGTGTTGCACATCTTTCCATCACTTGGACATCTCCCTTGCCTGCCCACACTTTTTCCTCTGAAAACATTCCATGCAAGGAGTTCTGTTCTCATTTTTTCCCTTGGAATTGAATGAAAGAGTGGAAACCATGGAGGTGGCAGACTGCTGGAAGGATGATTATGTACTATAACACACACACACACACACAGAGGACATGACTTTCCTTGTCATTAATTAAAAGCAACAGTGTGACCCTCCAGCTCTGAGACTTTTACTGGACCATTCCTTTTTCCTTTAAAAAAAAATGCTAAAGCAAATCCTCTCTCACTGAAGCAGATGGGAACAGGTTGGGAAGTCGTGCAGCATAAGACTTTTGCGGGAAATGATTTTGAATGCAACAGGTCTGTGCTCGAAATGATGAAACAGTCAACATTATTGGCAGATTAGGCCTGCTCATTCCTTTCTTGGGTAAGACACATTTTAGGTCTGCAAGATTGATGTCAGTCCTCTTGGATAAATCAAACAAGAAACACAACTAGACGAGCTAAATTTACTGTTACTCTAAGGCTACATTTACAGACTCTTGCAAGTTTGAAAGTGCAGACTTCCTGTCATCACTGTTAATTGTCTGATCAGTTAGGGCAGGTCCTTTAAAAGTTTCTTTCTCTGAGTGTTGAACTACTGTGGGCCCCTCCCTCTCTTGTCTGAGTCTGATCATTCCCTAGCTAGCATCTCTTTTCCCCAAGGCCATCCACACATTCCATTACAAAAAAATACTGTCTCATCCAAAGCAAAATTTTACTGTATTGTTATTATTTTCTTCTCCTTTTCCTTTTCCTTTTCCTTTTCCTTCTCCCTCTTCTTCTTCCTCCTTCCTCCTCCTCCTCCTCCGTCCTCCTCCTCCCTCCTCCTCTCCTCCCCTCCTCTTCCTCTTTCTTCTTCTTCTTCTTCTTCTTCTTCTTCTTACTTCTCTTCTCTTTTTCTTTTCTTTTTATTTCTTCTTCTCTTTCCTTCTTTTTTCTTCTTCTTCTTCCTCTCTCCTTCTCCTCCTCCTCTTCCTCCTTTTTTTTTGTACCGTCAGTCAGTTTTGACTCCTGGGCACTGCCTGGATTCGTCCCTGCATTGTCTTGGCAGATTTTGGAAATGATATTCCTATGGCTTCCTAGGGTAGGCTAAGATCACCCAGTTGGATTCATGCCTATTAAACCTAAGATGTCCACCACCCTTTGATTCAGTGGTACTTGACAAACTACTCCTAAACTAAATCTTACGGTATCTCTGGACACCTGCTAACTGGCTAGCCAAGCAATTCCTGTCCAACAGACAACAATGGTCAAGAATGGAGATGTCCTCATCGAATTTCTTTACCTGTCACCACAGTGGCTGCTCCCCAAGGCAGTGGACCAATCTTCTTCATTCTCTGCTTAAATGACCTCGTGTATCTATTAAGATGAACTGTGCTCAACTTCGCTGATGATAGTTAAGCTATTCAACACCACTGACCATACTGCTACCCTTCAAAAGACCCGACTATGTATCAGATTGGTCAACACATGGACAACTTCAATCTCAGCACATAACATGCTCTGTTATATATATTGGGTGCAAAAAAATCAGAAATAATAATACCAGGCTGAATAGTCCAAGCTTGTTGATGATCCACTCTTGTCAAGGATTTTGGAAGTACTCATTCTCTAAATGATCTAGTGGCTAGAGCTCATGTAACTACATTGCCAAAGGGCATTAAGAGTTGTTAACCAATCTTTACGTAGCTTTTTTCATGGTATATGATTACACTACTAACTAGAGCTAAAAACATTTGCTAGACCAATACTTCGAATACAGCTCATATCAGTCTGGAACCCACATTAGGTAAACTGAAGATTAACACAGTTGAAAAGCCCAAAAATATTTCACAAAGAAGTTTTCTCCACTCCTCTTACTCATTGCAGAATACCTTTATTGCCAACCAGACTTGAAATTCTAGATTGAGCAACCTAGAACTATGCCCGCCTTTGGTCCAATCTATGTTATAGTGTATAAAAATCATACAGTTGCAACGTCCTGCCTATCAATGAATACAACCATAACAACACAAGAGCAAACAATAGATACAAACTCAAGGTTAATCGCACCAAACTTAATTGCAGAAAATACAACTTCAGCAACAGAGCGGTCAATGTCTGGAATACTCGACCTGACTGTGGTTTTTTTCCCCAAACTCCAAAAACTTTAACCTTAGACTGTCTACTATTGATTTCACCCCTTTCCTAAGAGGTCTGTAGAGGGCGTGCATAAGAGGTCTGTAGGGGGCGTGCATAAGCGCACCAGTGTGCCTACCGTCCCAGTCCTATTGTTTCTTTTATATTTTTTTATTTTTCTTATATGTATACATGTACTCATAATTATGTTTTTACTTATACCTATTATCTTGTAAGCAATTGACAAATAAATAAATAAGTAAAAATATCATGCTACCATCCTGCTTGTACATATGTAACACATTTATTACATTCTAGTTCCCTATTGGTTTGGGAGGCAGCTTTTCTTAAACTTTAATTCCAAGGCAATCCTGGTGGGTACATGTGTCAAAATCTGATGATTTTATTGATGAATGGATGTCTCAGAGCCACTGGGTGTACATTTGCCATTAATCTCTTCAGAGCAGCAAGCCAGTGGTGGTGTATTCGTTCAATACCAGCATTTGTCTTTCACTTCACATCAAAACCTAGCCTGATTATAATTTATGATTTCCTTGACTGTTAAGAAAACCATCTTCCTTCTTCCCTTTGCAGCAATGATTCATTGTCCCATGGTTTTAAAAAAAAATGTTTGGAAGGATTGATTAAAATTCAGTGGAAGTTAAAATTCCTATTTATTTTATCTGTTAGAGCAAGTGGTGGGCTGGTAGAGACTGAGGGTAGCAAGGTTTTGGTCCAGGTTTCTAGGTTCTTGCACACCTAGAAAAGAGAAGAGTATTAGATTTCCTCTCCTCTGACCAACTGCATCTGTGATGGAAAACTAGAGGACATTCTCTGGACTGAAAATCTGCAATACAAATATGTCCCAGGACCACTTCCAATTATTCTTCCCACCCACTTGCTTTTCTGTTAATCACATCTGTTCAGAAAGGCCAGCCGTCCATAAGCCTCAGAGAAAAGCAAAGTTCTGCAAAGTTGTTTTTTTTTTTTCCAGTCAATCAGCAAAGGATCTGGCTGGAATTTCGTTTTCTGATTTTCTTGCTTTGGTTTGGCCAGCGTAGCTACTTTGCTGAACTGAAAGAAACTAAGTAGGGTTGAACTAGGTTTATACTTAAGACGGGAAACAGGAAATCCCAAGGCTATAGAATTGACAGGCAAGCTGAAAAAACAACTTAGCAGAAGGCCGACTACTTCCATATACAGTAGTTGCCAAGGAAACTACAAGGATGCTTCTACAAAGTTATTGAACAAGCTTGAATCACAAGAGACGTTTCTCCTTAGTTTTACTCATGATATATTCTGTTTTTACTTTCCTCAAAATGCTTGGCTGCCATTGAAATTCCACAGCCAGAGTTTAAAGCAAGCTATAGATTAGTATAGATTGGGATTAAGGACTGAACTCAGTCAAAGAAGAATGAAAAGCTAGACACCCAGAAAACTGGATTTTCTTCATTACATTTGTAAAATCGAAGGTATTTTCACATTACAAAATTAAATTTATGGAATACATATGGAGATACAATGAGAATAGTTGATACTATTAATTAGTCGTATAGTGAGTATATTTACATAGCGAGCCCTGGAAGTTTCTTGTATGCAAATAACTGGCTTCAAATAATGCATTTCCATTGGCTTACTGATGAACGATAAGGTGATGGTTCCTTTTGAACGCCAATCCCGCAGCCGCGGGAAGGCGGCAAACATGCAAACAACTGTCATTGGCTGCAAGTCCGGGCCGGGGAAAAGATATAAAGACTGGCGCGGCTTGCAGCCCACAATTTTCCTATTCTACATCCGACTAAATAATAGACTTTGCTATTGGAACGCGGTCTACCTCTGTGTGTTTTCGCGGACAAAACACTGGCGACTGAAGTGGGATCGTCCTAAAACGCGAGATCGAGCACGCGGTGAGTGAAAATTCTCAGACGACACACATGTTGGCTGGAAACATAGCACCGCCCGCCCCTTTTAATCCCAACGAGGTAAGACTGGATTCCGTTATGCAGGACCGTTTTCCAGAGTTGTCACGTGGAGATGCAAATGAAAATGGAAGACATCTCCGAAACACAGCAAAAGAGCCGTTTTTCTTAACGGCACTCGCGGACCGACCATTTCAAAATGGCAAAATCCTGGCGAAGCCACCCGAGACGTTAAGACAGCGTAAACTGGTCCGAACTCCAGAAACTACTTAGAAACGCACTACCGCACCACACGGCTGTTCCAACGCTCATAAGAACAGCACTGAATTCTACCGGAGAGACCAGAAAAAGGTTGAGACGGTAGCCCGATTGTCGTTGGCGCGACATCGACAGATTCAGGGGGAGAGTGCGAATTCTTAAACGCTCGACGATGGCTATGAGGGAGGACTGGTAATCTGGGCTAAGCGACTTCAACGGCACAAAGGTAAGCTTACTGAAACAAGCCTAAGAATAATCCTTAGTTGAGGCCATCGCGGAAGCCACATGCCGCTGATAGACCGGGAAAAGTCCGGCCGTTTACCATGAGAACAGATGAACACAAGCAGGGACGGAACGAAAACCCGGCCACGAAGATAGGAAACTAATCTTCCCATATACCACCCACCACGAAGACTATTGGCGAACGTTCCGAGTCAGACGATGGCAGGACGACGAGGTCCACCGCACGCATGCGGCAAGAAAGGGCGAAAAAGAAATTTTGGCGGGAATGGCGCTGGCTGCTGGAGGAAGTCACCGAGAGCCGGAATCGCAGGTTTCTCGATGCCAATCTGCGCAGAAGTTGCAACGAACGAGTGGGCACATCGAGAAGAAAATCTCAGGAACAGAAAAAACTACAGCCCGACGAGACGCACCAATTTCCCGCACACGAGCCGAGCCCCGCGAGCGGAGGAGAAAGTGGCCCGCGAAACAAAGCAAACCGCAACAGAGAAGAATACACATCAAAACTGTTACAATTATGTGGAGCGCTAAGCCAAACGGAAAGCGCTCGAAAAGAAAGATCAACGTAACAGTGAAAATTGAAGAAAGCACCACTGCGAAATGCGAGGTGGATCTGCGTCGATCCTTCCTGTTCCTATGGTCTCGTGGAACACAATATAAAGCAACTAGTCCCTGGCACCGTACCGATCCAGAACTAAAAAGAGCAGCGTGCTAACACTCAAGGACCTACCCAAACGAATCAGTAGTTGCATGCGGCCAATTGCAAATCTCGTAAACAGAAACAGCATGTCGGGATATTGCCGTGCTGCATATGTTAACCTTTTTTCTATAGGTCACCGAGACAGGCGAGCCTCCTGGGCTCGAATGGTTCGCGCCTTTGGGCATCGTGGATGACCGGGATAGACCGAGTGAGCACAACCGACTGGGAGGAACACCTAATCCGGGAAATTTCCAGGACGTGTTCGACGGCTCATTGGGCAAGTATCGGGAACCCTATCTCTTTCAGTCTGACCCACAAGTAGCCCCTAAAAGACTAAAAGCCCGTGCGAGTTTCCGTTTGCTTTAAAAGCAAAAATCGAGGAACAGCTTAAATAAATTAGTAAGCCCAGGGGGTGCTAGAGCCTGTAGACCATGCCAAATGGGGAAAGCCGATAGTCAACCTATTAAGCCGATGGATCAATCCGAATCTGTGGTGACTACAAGGCGACCTGATACACGCACTACAAGAGCGGCATACCCGGTGCCAGAGTTCCAGCACTTGCTACATTACATCGCCTGCGGGGGAGGAAAATTTTCGCCAAACTTGACCTGGCACAAGCATACAACAACTCCCAGTAGACCCGAAACAGCGAGGCACAGACCTATAGTTAACAACATAAGGGGCATCAGATGTAAGACTCCAAATTTTGGAGTCAGTTGTGGCACCAGTAGCGTTTTTCAACAGCCTCATGGAACGCCTCCTAAACGGCATTACAAGGAGTCGTACCGTACTTCGACGACGTCTAATCTCATGCAAAGAAAACCAAAACCAACTCAAACAGACACTTAAAAAGGTACTTATACCAATTCAGGGAACTGGACTAAAAAGTAAAAAAAGAAAAAGTGCTGCCTGGCTAAAAAAGAGCGTCGAATTTCTGGGCTATTTAATAAGACGGAGAGGTATACACCCCACCGAAGAAACAAAGCCATAAATAACGACCAGAACCAAAGAACAAAAGCGAAAGTTACAGGCATTCTTCAGGTCTATAAATTTTTTACAAACGTATTCCTACGCAAATAAGGCCAATAGCAGAACCCGCTACACGCGGTTACTGGACAAAAAAAAGCAATTTGACTTGGGGCACAAAGAAAGAAAAGCCTTTCCACAAATTAAAAAAGATTGCTAACCTCGAATTACGTTCTCATCCAATTCAGCGAACTCTTACCACTGAGATGTGACCTGCGACGCATCAACCGTTTGGGAGTCGGAGCCTCCTGGAGCCACCAACTCGAGACAGTAAGGAGAGGGCGCCCGTCGCATACTACTCAAAAACTCTGTCAAAAAGCGAGCTGGAACTACAAGCCAACTGGACAAGAGAGCCCTAGCAATTGTCTGCTGGGGTAAAACGTTTTTCATAAATACCTGTACGGGCGGGCTTTTCAAATTGTCACAGACCACAAAACCACTACTTGGGATTTTGGCGGGAAAACAACCACACCAAACATCCTGTCCCAGAATGACTATGGTGGTCTTGAGTTTCTAGCAGCCTACTATACCCTTAATACACCGGACCAGGGAAACAAATTTCCCATGCGGACGCTTAAGCAGAGCACTCATTGCCAGCAACGGAAGAAGCCCAGCACCAACGATGACCGCCCCTACAAATTAGAAACCTGCCGATCTACCAATCTCCAGCGGAATGAACTGTTCGCCAGAGCCACGGCAAAAAGACCACGACCGCCCGAATACTTAAACTGGGTAGGTAGAGGCTTGGCCGAACAAATCAAACAAAAACCGAGACTTTTAAACCAATTTCCGCACCTAGTACAAACCGAACTACTTAAAGAGAAGGGATGTCTACTGTGGTGTGATGCGGTAGTCATCCCAAACAATATTTACAAACAAGTTTGAGCATTTGCATGAGGGACACCCGGGAATGTGTTAAAATGAAAAGCCTTGCGAGGAGCTATGTCTGGTGGCCGGCCATCTGATAAGGACATTGAATATTTGGGGTCAACCTCGCTTGCAACAAAGCCAGAGAGCCAGACCAGCTCCTCCAAAGGCACCTATAAAGGACTGGAAAATCCCATAAGGGCCCATGGTCGCAGATCATATCGACTTCGCAGGCCCCGACCAAGGGACACACGTTTCTGATTGTCGATGGACTGCATACTTCAAATTGGCTAGTAGGTAAAAATTTATGCCATCAAACGACAACAGAAATCGGTAATAAGGGAACTAAGACAAACTTTTTGGCAACCCACGGTCTGCAACAGACGCTTTACGTAGTGTCCGATAACGGACCTCAACTAAACCAGCCTACTATTCGAACAATAACTAGCCTCCCTGGGTATAAGACATGCCTCACAGCGCCTGCTCATCCGGCGGCAAACGGTAGGGCTGAAAGAATGGTCAGGTTTACCAAGGAAGGGCCTAGAAAGAATGGACAATGGGGCCCATCCAAAGCAATAAACAGGCTATCACCACCAACATATAACACCACAGTACCACAACCAAACGAAAACCATCAGAATTATGAATTTAGGGGAGGAAACTCAGATCGCAGCTAGATCTGGCTACACCCAAACTTCACACCAGAAAACCCCCTGATCCTCTACACGATTCAAGGAGTTTTAAAAATTTGGCGATCTGGTATAATGCAAAAAATTTACGGAGACCCATTGTGGGTACCGGGACAAATCACAGACCTAACAGCCCCAAGTCTATACGATTAACGGTAGACGATGGCAGAGGAGTGGAGCGGCACATTGACCAACTCCGGTCCCCGAAAATCTTTAGAAAGGAACGATGAAACACAACCAAACAACAACAAAAACGAGGTAATTTTCAATACCAAAGAGGGGGGGAAACACGAAAATAATAAAAGAAGCCGTTTAAAAGCAATGCGAAAACAAACGAATCAAAAAGAGCAATAATGAAGGATCACTGTTTGGAAGAAATGTTTGCATGAAGAATCCACCGAAGGAGGCCAGCCAAGCCCGCTCAACCTCCCGAGGAAACGGGAGGGAGCGCGAAGCCGCCGGCCCAAAGCAACTCAGGCGGCCGGCATGATGCAGGCCCTGCACCCTTCCAGACGGTTCCAGAGAGAACGCGCATGAGGGAACACAGCAACACCCTCCGAACCGGTCGGAGACACTGCGAACAAAATGAACTCGCGCAGGTCTCGTCGAGTCCTGAAGAAGCCCCGGCTACTTTGCGAACTACGGTACAGACGTAAGAGCTGAACCAAGAGGGGAGGGGTGTTCTGTATGGCAAATAACCGGCTTTCAAATAATGCATCTCCATTGGCTACTGAGAATTGTAAGGGATTGGTTCCTTTTGAACCAATCCTGCAGCCGCGGGGAAGGCGGCAAAATTCAACAACTGTCATTGGCCTGCAAGCCGGCGGGGAAAAGATATAAAAAGACCGGCGCGGCTTGAAGCCAATGTCCTAATTCTAACATCTGATTAAAATATAAGACTTTGCTGTTGGAGACCCGGTCTACTTGGTTTTTCCGGACAAAACAAAGGTGTTTGTAGTATTAACACAGTTTATTATTATTACTTGTATTAATTCTTATTTGGCATCTGAGGTCCATCTCTATTTTTATATCTTTGCCTAAAGATAAACACACACACACACACATTTTGTGTATATACATCTACATATTATATAGATAAGTTATCTCATGACATGATTTTAGAACAATCTTACAGCATGGTAAATTTATTATCTGTGAAAAAGCTACTCTATTTTTTTAATAAGACATCCAACATAAAAGAAAGTCATTGTACAAGAAATGCATTTTCTTATAACTTGAACTGACATTCACTTGAACCCTCTGTTTTCTTCCAATGCCTTCTTGAGATGACAATGTCAGCTAAAGGCAGAGTTACACTGATATTAGATGACATCTGTCTGTCTTCTTGAAATTCATCATGCATGCACAACCTGTGGTCCAGACACTATTTTATTTTTACAATTCTTCTTTTTCTTCTTTTCATTCCATGGATGTCTTCAGGCAGGGCCCTACTGCAATTCAGTGTTATGGTGCTATTAGCTTAATTTGCAAGGTTCAGCTAGGCAAAATGCACATTATTTACAGAATCGGGAGAGATTTCTATGGACTTTATGAAACTGAATAGAAGCCCTGATAAAATTGATGAGATTGGTCTGGTAAATTAAGTGGTGAAATGGATTTGAAACAGTCAGTCAGTAGGAAAATTAATGAAAGGCACAGCCTCCATTTTTGGTCTGGCTGGGAGGAGAGACCAAATCTGATCATATCCCTGCTTCCTAGCAAAATAAATAAATAAATACATTATTATTATTTTATATTGTGTTTTTATTTCCTGTAAATTGCCTTGAGTCGCTGTGAGCAAGTAGGCAGCAATAATAAATTTTCCAAGTAAATAAATAAATAAACTAGTAATTGTAAATTTTGTTTCTTTATACAATCGCAGCCAATTTCTTTAAAATGGAAGTCAAAGGGGAGCATGAGCCATGGTAAAGTGGTGGTTAGAAGGTGGTATTGCAGGCTAACTTTGCCCACTGTCAGGAGTTCGATCCTGACCACCTCAAGGTTGATTCAGCCTTCCATCCTTCCAAGGTGGGTAGAATGAGGATCCAGATTGTTGGGGGAAATTATTCTGACTCTGTAAACCACTTAGAGAGTGCACAGTGAAGCTGTATATAAGTCTAAGTACTCTTGCTCTTGCTCTTTCTTTCTCGCAAATGTAAAGTATTCTCAGCTACTGTCAATTGTGTGGTCCTGTGTGTCAAAGAAGCAACAACTGCTTTGGGGACAAATACTGGTGTCAACTGCCCACACGTGAATAAGGTATCCAAGCAGATCAGGATGGAGTCCAAAATAAAGCAAAGCAATAACAACAACAACAAAAGATGTATGGGTCCAGATATCCTGTTAAACAAAGAATCCTGCAACCCCAATCACGTGTGAAGAACATGCTTGGTCTTCTTCACCTAGAAACCAAAGCAAATCTCAGCAAATCATTGGACAGGAGTTTTGGTTCATCTGTGTCTCATAGATCCTGTTTATGTGCCCACAGCCTGGCCTTGGAAATCAGAAGACCACTATTGGTCCACTCTAACCGCTATGAGCCATGGTGGCACAGTGGGTAGAGTGCAGTACTGCAGGCTCCTTCTGTTGACTGCTGGCTGCTTGCAATTTGGCAGATCAAATCCCACCAGGCTCAAGGTTGACTCAGCCTTCCATCCTTCTGAGGTGGGTATAATGAGGACCCAGATTGTTGGAGGCAATAGGCTAACTTTGTAAACAACTTAGGACTGGAAAGAGGTATATAAGTCTAAGTGCTATTGCTATTGGCTCCAATCTTGACCCCACATTCATTGATGCTGAGATGTGGCTATTCCATGAAACTGGTCTGTGGTAGCACATCTGCATGCACAGTGTCATTTCCCCACCCTCCCCCAAGGATGCTTGCCCAAATAGTTTGGGTGGAACCAATTAAATTGCTTTCCAGACATAACCTATTTTTATGTAGGCAGACTAACAGAAAAAAAGGGGAGGGAAGGAAAAACTGAAGTCATTCAAGTCATGTCTCCCAGCTTCTCCCTCTCAACTCCTTGAGAAATACATTGGCCAGAACTTGCAAAATCCTACATTTTTGGTCAACTGATCGAGCCAAATTTCTATTGAGATAACTCTATATCGGCATCTATGTGCCTTCACCCAATCTGGAAACTCTCCATATAGCTTTAATATCCATTACAATTTGAATTTACAATGGCACTGAAAAAAATGACTTATGACCATTTTTCACACTTACGACCATTGTGGTATTCCCATGGTTATGTGATAAAAATTTGGACACTTGGCAGTTGACTCCTATTTATGACAGTTGCAGTGTCTTGAGGTTATGGGATCACCAACATCTCACTTAACACCAGAAATTGTGGGCTCAATTGTGGTCATAAGTTGAGGACCACTTGTATTCTCGGTCATGTTGGCTGAGAAATTCTGGGAAGCCATACAATATGGATACCATCCATGTTAGGGACAATTGATCTGTAGATGTTGGTTACAGCCTGTTTAGAGCAGCACATCTCAATCATGGCATTTTAAACATGTGTGCACTTCCACTCCAGAGGTGGTATTCAGCCAGTTCTGACCAGTTCTAGAGAACCATTAGTGGAAATTTTGAGCAGTTTGGAGAATCAGCAAATACCCCCTCTGACTGGCCCCACCCTCATCTATTCTCTGTCTCTCGAGTCCCAGCTGATTGGCTGGGTCTTCTTTGGTTGCCCTACACAGGAGAACGGAACTGGAAATCAGGTTAGTGGGGTGGGGAGGGAACGGGATTTTGCAGTACCCTTCCCCTGTCATGCCCACCAAGCCATACCCACAGAACCAGTAGTAAAAACATTTGAATCCCACCACTGGTAAGAAGCACTAGGAAAATATAATGGAAGATCTCAGTTGGATGTCCCATTATGTGATAAGACATTGGTCACCCCACCTGAGATCTTTAACCCTCACCCATTGTTAAAATGTTGTAAAACCTGTCCTCATTACTCTTGTGGTCACACAATGTTTGGGTGACTCTAGGAGTTGCTAGAATTCATTAGTTAGTAGAGCTTGGCATGGGGATTTTGGAGAACGGAGCTGAAAAGCAGGTTAGCGGGGTGGGGAGGGAATGGTCATTTTCCAGTGACCTTCCCCAGGAGTGGGGAGAGAATGGGGATTTCAGAGTATCCTTCTCCTGGAGTAGGGTGGGAATGGAGAATTTGCAGCAACCTTCCCCTGCCACAGCCACCAAGCCTCGCCCACCAAGCCATGCCCACAGAACCAGTCGTAAAAAATTTTTGAATCCCACCACTGTTCCACTCCCAGAATCCAATGGTTTAGAGTGTGCACAAGTTAGGCTGGTCCCTCGCCCTAAGCCATTAATCATAGTTTTCAAACCACAATGGATGGCTTCACTCAAATCAAAACTAAACATTGTATATTATGGCTAGAGGAAATGTGGGGGTACATGACTTATCGTAGTCTGGGATTTTTCTCTCAGACAAATAACATGTTGAGCTTGTCATCAATTCTTTTTGTTGACATATTCCGATGCACGTTTCCCTGACAGAATTTCAAATTCAGCAAACCAGACACAACAGACCTGCAAAATCACTTACTGGGTGTTATTGAATACATCAACCTGCCTGCCCTTTAATTGAGTCTTAGAAGCTAACAGCACCTTCACAAAAGTGGGTGTAGAGAGAGCCTTTGTCATTTGATCCAAGGAGCAAAACAGGCTTGTCTGATCCTCTTGCTTTCTGGGTGTTTAGATATCAGCTCTTCTTCGCCTTTCAGATATGGGTCCTTCCCAGAGGTGGGATTCAGCAGGTTCTGACCAGTTCTGGAGAACCGGTAACGAAATTTTGAGTAGTTCGGAGAACCAGCAAATGCCACCTCTGACTGGCTTTGCCCCCATCTATTCTCTGCCTCCTGAGTCCAAGCTGATGGCTGGGTCTTCTTTGGTTGCCCTGCTCAAGAGAACAGAGCTGGAAAGCAGGTTAGTGGGATGGGGAGGGAATGGGATTTTGCAGTAACCTTCCCCTGCCACACCCACCAAGTTATGCCCACCAAGCCATGCCCACTGAACCGGTAGTAAAAAAAAATTGAATCCCATCACTGCTCCTTCCAGTGTTTCTCTTTTTTAAATATATACTTTATCAGAAGGTTTTTTTTTTTAACATAAAATAGAAATAGAAATAAAGACAATAGGAAAAAATGTTTTTTTTCTGGTGCAGTAATGTACCTAGTAAAATTATAGTATCAACTTTTTTACTTACACCAAATGGTAACTATTAGCCATTTTTATAGCAGTAACCCACTTAATTGTCAAAACCCAAGGTTAAAATTGACGTTCTCTCTCCCTCTTTTATACAGAAACTCCAGAAGTGACTTCCAGATAACCACAAAACAATTTACAACTCCTTAACTGTGAGCCAACAGTCTACTGCAGCTGCCAAAAAAGCCAATGCAATCCTAGGCTGCATTAACAGTGGGATAGAATCAAGATTGCACTGAAATGTTCTTACTACTTTACAAAATCCTGGTAAGACAACACTTGTAATACTGCATCCAGTTTTGGTCACCACAATATAAAAAAGATGTTGAGACTCTGGAAAGAGTGCAGATAAGAGCAATAAGCATTATTAGAAACTGGGTATGGCTAGTCTGGAGAAAGAAGAACTAGGGGTGATGTGGTAGCTGTATTCCAATATTTGAGGGTCTGCCACAAACACCTGAGGGCAGGACAAGAAGCAATGGATGGAAACTAATCAAGGAGAGAAGCAACTCAGAACTAAGGAGTAATTTCCTGACAGTGAGAACAATCAACCAGTGGAAGAGCTTGCCTTCAGAAGTTGTGGTGTTCCATCACTGGAGGCTTTTAAGAAGAAGAAACTGGACAGCCGCTTGTCTAGAATGGTATATGGTCTCCTGCTTGAGCTGGGGTTTGGACTAGAAGACCTCCAAATTCCCTTCCAACTCTGTTATTCTGTTATCTTGACTACTTCTTGTGCATAAAAGTTCTTGTGCATAAAAGTTCTCGTGCATAAAAGTTCTTGTGCATAAACATTCTCGTGCACAAACATTCTTTTGCATAAACGTCCTTGTGCATAAAAGTTCTTGTGCATAAAAGTTCTTGTGCACAAACGTTCTTGTGCATCCAACTCCTATGTTCTGTTCTGCATTCTTGTCCCTAATTAGTGTGGTCATCTAGCTCTGGCAGTTCTACCATCTTCTCAACTCTTTCCTCCATTGTGGGAATCAACCTCCTTCCCTTGTTTCAGCTCTGAGTTTAGACCCATTTTGAAAGAACAGATGTGAAACTGTATCTCAAGAAGGTGAGACACAATTGCATTTTTCTTTCCTTGTGTATGAAAAAGAAAAGGAGAGGAAAAAATCTCCAGAGACACTCCGCTAAATTCTTATTCAATGTTGCCGAGGAGACAAAAAAAAGACCCTCTTCCAGGAACCCTGATTTCTCCCCCTTACAGCGGAAAGTATCTTCCTCACTGGTTTTTTTTTTTTTTTTCAAACCTCATCTGNTTTTTTTTTTTTTTTTTACAAACCTCATCTGTCCAAGCAATGTGGAAAAACCACTGGAAAAAAATTCCACTTTGTCATTTTAAGGCAGAACCATCACTTCCTGGCCAAGTCTGGGGAGCTGTATATATTTGCAAGTGTCTCTGTGTGTGCATGCTGTGTGGGTTTGTGTACTAATGCAGATGTACAAATACTTGCTCCAAGCCTTGGCACTTAAATGACTCCCCTCAGACAGGCTCTGAGACTTAAGAAATCTTCACGGCAGTTGTTTGGCTGTAGAATAACTGCAGATAGTTCATCATCCTCTGAAATGGAATCAAGATTGCACTGTCTAATGCACAGTCTAATGCAGGGGTCTCAAACTTGATTTCATTGAGGGGCACATCAGGGTTGTGTTTGACCTTGGAGGGACTTGATGTCCCTCATATAAGGAGCACCTGTGGTGGCTCAAGTGCTCAGCCAGCAAAAATGGGCTCCTGAGCTCCATTTTGGCAACGCCCTCCTGCAGCCCTCTGCCAGCAAAAATGGATCTCAGATGGGCCACATGTCCCCCCCAGGACCCACTTGTCGGGGCTCTGGCAGTCACCCCCACTGAAATCATGAGTCTCTAGATGACCTTTTGAAACTTAAAGATCTATTAGGAGTAAACATGGTGGCGCTGCCTGGGTATAACCAAACTTCCCTGGCATGTTTACTCCTAATAGATCTTAGCTAGAGCTAGCTGACTCTGAGACACATAATTCATTGTCACCCTTGACCCTGGTTTTCCTCCACCCCCTGGGTGTATCATTATTCATATTCTCCAATGGGACACATCCATAGCCAAGAGTCATTAATCATGTTCTCCAGTTAGAATTTTGTGTGGCAGAAATTTCAGTCATCGAGAAACTATCTTTGAAAACATTTATGGAATGCAAGCTGCCCACTGCTCCCCACTCTTTTTCTGCTGGCAACTCTAAAAAGACCATATGAGTTGACACCATTTTCAACCATGACAGCCCTCTGCTAGCAAAACTGGAACTCTATTTTCACTGGGAAAGGGCTGCAGGAGGCTGTCACAGCCAAAAATGGAGTCTGGGAGGGCCATGTGCAACTCTCCTGAATTCAATTTTTTGCTGGCAGAGGCATTATGGCTCAGTCCTTTACTGTTTCCAGGGCAGCCTAGTGGGCCAGATCTAAGCACCCCATGGGCCGGATTCAGGTCCTGGGCCTTGAGTTTGACACCACTGGTCAGTGGTGGGCTGCTGCCTGGTCAGACTGGTTTGGGTGAACCAGTAGTTATGATCACTGGCTGGGCCTGCCCACCCACCCCTGCAGTATCCTTTCCATATATAACTAACTTTCTGGCTCATGTTGCCCAGCTGAGTTCCGCACCAAACCAGCTGTACTCACCGTACCTGCCTGAGTAGATTAGCTGCATGTTTGCATTACAACCCCAAAGAGGGATGTAGTGCACACACTCACAACCTGTGAACTGGTTGTTAACATAAGTGTAGCCCTCCTTTGCCCCTGGTCTAATGCATCATGAAAAGAAGTAAGGAAAATAAATGTTATGAAAAACTTCCTAACAGTCGAAGTATCTTTTTAGTAGAGCAAGTACTAGAGATGTAATGAGCTCAACAACCATCTCTTCAGGAATTAAATGTAATTAAATCCCTACCACGCAGAACAGCATTAGGGTTTGATGGCCTACGTATCTCCATTGAAATCTGGAATTCTATGAGATGACAGAAGACTTTTCTTTCTAGTTTTTTAAAATAGCATTCTTGCTGGTGGCCATATCTGAAGTTCTGTAGATCAGATTGGGCATAAAAAGCGGCATATGATTGGGGCAGAGAAAAAAATGGAGACTTTTTAAAGGAAATTGTGGCAAAGAGAGAGATGTGAAAGCCCAATGTCTGGACTACACGTTTGACCTCCAAATGGAGTATGTCTGGAGCCCAAAATGTTGGTTCCTCTAGAATTGGAGTGATCTAAGGCAGGGGTCTCCAACCTTGGCAACTTTAAGACTTGTGGACTTCAACTCCCAGAGTTCCTTAGCCAGGGAGTTGAAGTCCACAAGTCTTGAAGTTGCCAAGATTGGAGACCCCTGATCTAAGAAATCCACAGATTTCTCCCTTGGTATCCATCAAGCTCCATGACCAACTGTCTGTAAAAGCAAGCAAGCTGATAAATTTGGTATTCTCTTAAGTTTTAACTTGATTTCCAAGAATGCCCCAGCTAAGGACAGGGCGTTATGAAGTCACAAAAGGGGCAGGAATTAATTGTTTGCCCTCCATTTTTCAGTTGTGGGCATGGCATTAAAAGAAAAATACCGGTGTGAAGTTTATGGGAGACTTATTCATCTAAAATGTTTTAAGAAAGAAACTACTTGTGCTCCTATCAGAGGTGGTATTCAGCAGGTTCAGACCAGTTCTGGAGAACTGTTAGCGGAAATTTGAAGTAGTTCAGAGAACCAGCAATTTCTACCTCTGACTGGCCCTGTCCCCATCTATTCCTGCCTCCCGAGTCCCAGATGATGGGCTGGGACTTCTTTTGTTGCCCTACACAGGAAAAGGGAACTAGAAGGCAGGTTAGTGGGATGGGGAGGGAATGGGATTTTGCAGTAATCTTCCCCAAGGAGTTGGGAGGGAATGGGGAATTTACAGTATCGTTCCCCTGCCACACCCACCAAGTCATGCCCACAGAACTGGTAGTAAAAAATTTGAATCCCATCACTGGCTCCTACAATGCAGTGAGTTTGAGCAGGATGAGCTTCAACCCTTATGACCAGTAGGCTGTTTGGTGACCATGCCTCCTCCAGTATCAGAGAACATGCCCAGCACCCAACTACCTTTTTAAAGTAATGCATCATTTGGCTCCAAGGAAGACCTTTTGCTTGCCTGCTGTTAACAATATGCTCCCCAACTGTACAACATGTGGCCTGGGGCTTTGCCAAAGAAATGCTGAAGAGAGTGTGAAATCTTTGGGTTTCACAGCTGACCAAATTTCTCAACCAGTCCAGCTGTCATTCTTTTCCATTCAGAGGGAAAGTTGTCCCAGACCCGGAACAAATTTAGAGCTATTCCAAAAATCTGTTGGCCTGCTCAGTGCAGCACAGCACCCTGAGCAAATGCCAAAAGCCCCAAAGTTCATGAGATCTTCATGAGGAGGGAAATCTCTGGACTAACAAAGGACAACAGCTTAGGAATGCAATGATTCTCAAGGAATGGATACTGGAGTATCCAGGAACGATTGGACAAAATAATGTATCCAAGGCTAGACCAGAAGTTTACAACCTGAGTTCCACAAGAACCTTTCATGTTTCCCCCAGAGACCTTCCAAAGTTTGCTGCTGCTGAACTCTAGGTTTTCAGTAAAGTAGAAGGGATTAATGTTGAAAGTCAATCTTTCCAATTACATTCAATTGATTTGGTTTGATTTTAATTTAAATGAAATTGAACATCTATTGAGGTCTTTCTGGAACATGGTTATCATCACATGATTCAAAAGCCCCGGCAGCTTTCTGGCAGGAAAATATTGGACACTTTGATCAAGAATACAACTTGTTCAGCGTCAGGTTTCAAAAGATTGTCTTCCTTCCTTTCTCCCTCTCTCCCTCCATCCCTCTTTTTGCCCAATATTTTTTAATCAATAGATACTTTTGGGAAATAAGTTACAGGCATTCTGACAAATAGTCATCATAATAATTTAGACAACAATCTGTCATTTGCACAACAAAATAATGAGGTTCCTCCTCTACATCCAGGGATGGGCTGCTACCGGTTCACACTGGTTCAGGTGATTTGGTTGTTAATTTTATGGCCAGTTCAGTGAACCAGCAAATTCCATCCCTGGCTGATACCAAGCCCCTCCCCGGAGTACCCACAAGGCCTGTTTTGGATGCAGATAAGTGCAGGGTGTGCACGGAGGTTCAGGGATGGCAAAAACGGGCCTCCCTGAAGTTCCAGAAGGTCAAAAATGGGCCCGTTTCCGGCCTCCAAAGAGCCTCTGGAGCCCAGGGAAGCTGTTTTTGCACTCCCAGAGGCTGGAGGAAAGCCTCCAGTACCCGGGGAGGGTGAAAACGTCCCACCATGGATCATTTTCACAACTAGGGTGGTGCAGGAGACTGACTAGGCTGCATCCACCATGGCCATGCACATCCAGCAACCAGGCAGAGTACAGGTTGTTAAATCATTTGAAGCCCACCCCTGCCTACATCCCAGGATCTCCTCTACAAACTCTGACCTTTCTTTGTTTTTGGAGATTGTGGTGGAACACTTCCACACAAAGCACTTTATTACAGTCACCTGAGCCTACCTACCAAAAACAATCTTTAAGGTCTAGATGCATCCTTCAAAATAAATATGATGCTTGTAATTGATGCTTTGCTCTGTATCTACTGTATGCAGTGATTTGTTCATAGACTTCATTCATGGAATCATAATCTTGAAAAAATTACCCAATATGTTGAGTTAATAAAGAGAGAGATGGGTGATCACAAATTGGCACTTAGTTCTATTTTGGCTGATGGAAGTCTGCTCGCTTCTCAAAGCTCTTTCCCTACCTACCTTGAGTTGGATACCAAGGATTAAACCCATGTCCTGATACGTACAGAGGAAGACCTGGAACCCTAAAGAACATAAAACCATTCAATTTTCTATTTCAGTTTTGACAAGGAACAGTTGGAAAAAAACAGCAACAGGCAAATGATTCTGGAAACTGTCAGGATGAAGCAGCAGCTTGCAAGCAGTTGGAATATGTCTCCAGTGTTAGATTTGTTAGCACAACACTGAAAATAAATATAAATGATCTACTCATTACAGTCTACTCACAGTAACACAATGGAATACAGTACAATTCAGAACACAGGAGGCTCTCTGGAGAAATTAACAAGAGTCAGGTCCAGCCAAGCAGACAAATGTGTGGGAAGGGATTATTCTTGTGCCAGAGTGAGTGATAGCAAAAACAATGACATTCTTTTGCATCCACATGGACTCTTTGCTTGGTTGGAATGGAATCTCGGTCCAGTGTTGACCTCTTTCTCCCCAAGGCCAGGCCTTGGAGTGCAGCAAGCAGTGGACAAAACTCCAAGGCCCAGCTGAGTTTTGGTTAGGTCCAGCACATCAGGCCTTCCTGTTTATGGATTGTGCATTGCCAGAAGTGCATCATGGAATTTGAAGTTTACAAAGAGAACAAGCCTAGAACTTAGTATTACAGAACCAAATGGAATATGAAGCTGGGTGGTGGACCCATTCAAATAAGTAGACTATTCAACTATTATTTGCATTTATGTAGCAGTATGAAACTTATTATAATTTATATTCCATCCTTCTTCCAGTTCAGGGTAGCTATCAGGCACAAAAGGACCACATATGAAGTTCCATTTAAACTGATTAATTACCATTCATGCTTATGCACAGGAATCTTCTCAACTAATGCTTAGCATTATTTTGGTGCCAGATAAGGATCAACGGAATTCAGTTGGACTGAGTCTGTTTGTGGCTAGTTATAGACTCTCGGGCTAGGCTGATTCCTCTTTTGACTCCATCCTAAGTTATCCTATATCAGCATATATAAATATTTTTTCCCATTTTTTTCTTCACAATAAATCTGTGACCTAAGTAAGGTTGAGAAAATTTTGTGGATTCCAAATCCGGCATTTTAAATGTTATATCACACTGTTGGAAGCTGATTGTTCATTCATTCTCTTTTTTCCCCAATAATAATAGAGATGTTCTTTTGTGTATGAAATTTTTAGAAGTTTCTTTTTAAACTTATTTTAGATCTTCTTAAAAGTCCTTGCACCCATCTTCACTATTTATGCTTTGGGAAATATTTTATTCTGATTGTTAATGGCCAAAATGAAGATATCAGGGCATTAGAAACGAATAACAAGCTATACTACAGAAGGTTGGCTAGCCAAATTTAGAAAATACCTACCACTGAACCTGATAAGTCTACTGAGTGGAAGATTGAGAGTCCCCATCTTCTTCTCCCAGATATTCTCTGAGACTTCCTCATGCTCCTGAAGCTACCTCCTGCTTTAAGGTAACAGGTTGGTCCTTCCTGCTGCTTTGCTTGCATCCATCTCTAATTCCAATGTGTGACAGATAAGATTCTCTCAAGCTACCTTCATTTCTGGTAATGAAAAGATCAAACAGTAAAAAAGGAAATGATTTCAACAATGCTACTTCCAAGCCAAGTAACATAGAGCAGGGGTTTCTAGCCTTGGCCATTTTAAGACTTGTGGACTTCAACTCCCAGCAAAGCTGGCTGAGGAACTTTAAGTCCACAAGTCTTAAAGTTGCCAAGGTTGGACACCCCTGACATAGAGTCTTGTGGCTGGGAGTTTTAGAGTGTCTTTACACTCTCGAGAGATTTGTTTCTCTTTACCTCCTCCATTTGTCCAGAATCGAGGGGATTCTACCGGTTTGCACCTATTCGCTACAACCGGTTGTTAACATTCTAAGCAGTTTGGAGAACCAGTTATTAGAAGAAATTACTGGCCTAATCCTGTAAGGAAGGCAGGAAGGAAACATTCTGGTGTTGCTTACAGAAACTGCTTCTTCATTAACCCTTACTACATTCTTGGCAGGACTAGACTTCCTGTTCCAGGAAGGTCTCTGGAGTTTTTTCCCCTCCTTTGCTGGTACTTTGCTTGTGTGGAGTGACCATTGAAAAAAGTGACATGACCATTTTTCACACTTACGACTGTTGCAGCATGCCCACAACCATGAGAGGCCAGGCAAGGAGATGCGTGCCTCAATGTGAGTAATGTTGAGTTGGCCACGCCCAGCCAATCACATGACCACCAAGCCATGCTCACCAACTAACCCATGCCCACAGAACAAGTTGAAAAATTTGAATCCCACCCCTGTCGAGAATACTATAAAGTCTCCTGCTTGAGCAGAGGACTGGACTAGAAAACTTCCAGATAAGAGAAAAACAGTATCTGCAGTCCACTATTTCCAGCAATAATCTTTGAAACACCCCAAGAGGAATTCAAAAGAAATACTCAAATCTTCTGAGAAAAAAAAACAGGAAAAAATAAATATTTCTTAGAGATAGAAAAACAGAAAAACAGAATTGGAAAGAACCTTGGAGGTCTTCTAGTCTAATCCCTTGCTCTAGCAGGAAATCCTACACCATTTCAGACAGGTGACTGTCCAGTCTCTTTTGAGACTAAGAATCTGAAAGACAGCTTTTCATACGGCCACCATTTTTTCCAGCATGATTTAAAAAAAGAAAAGAAAAGAAAACCCTTTTTACTCTCTCTCTCCCAAGGGGGCAATTATGTTTTGCATTGGCAAGAGCAGCTCTCATAAATAAATAAAGCAAAATTGATTCAGAGCACTCCCCGAGGGAACACCCAGGCGGATCCACGGCTGGTGGCATCCCCTCTTAGCGTCTACTTTGCAAGAGAAATACGATGCCACGTGCATTCGCCCCTTGTTAAAGTTAAAAAAAAAAAATCCAAGCTATGGAGTTAAGCCAACGGGACAGTGACTTAATCGCCACCTGCCAGCATGAACTACATAAACCTTTCCCTGGCTGAACTCTTCATCCATCTGCAAAATAAAAAAATAAAAACTGACTAAGGGGAGGTAGAAGTTGGCAGCCAACTGACTTCTTCCCCACTGCAAGTTCCATACCTGACTTTTACCAGATGCTGTTTGTCAGCCCACTCTCTACTCCATGTGTCAGTGACAGAAGGGATACAAGCCATGAATGTTCTGCTCCAAACTTTCTATCCTCCTCCTCCTCCTCTTTTCCTAACCTCAGACCGGATACACCAGTTCCAGGACAGGAATATGGATCCCCTGAGTCCAAAGTCAAATCTGGAATTCATATACTCTGTAAATACACTTTATGAAATGCAGGAATCAAGAAAGGGCTTGGAATGGTTCTATGAGAGAGCTTGATAATCACAATGTTGGGATCAGAAGGATCAAGTTCTGTGGGTAAGGCTGGCCATGAAATATCAGGGAGTTCCATACTTTGGAATGGATGACAACTGGTTGCAGTAATTAATTCAAGTGTAATCTTAAGCAAAGGATTATAAAGTAGTGCTAATATTTCATGTGATCTTGATTCTATCCCTCTGTTTAGGCAGCCAGAGTTTCCCGAGCTTCTTGAGTTGTCTTCCCCTTTAAAATTGTCATCCATGGAATCCTTCCCAACCTGTCTCTTGGATTGTTAAAATCAACTGTTTTAAAGAGAAGAGATCCCCAAACTTAGCAACTTTAAGACTTGTGGACTCCTGGGAGTTGAAGTCCACAAGTTTTAAAGTTGCCAAATTTGGAGACCTATGGTCTAAAACATTAATTTGATTTTCCTCTATTGCTTGTGTCTGCATTATATTGAATTCCAGTATGACATGGTCACTCTCACCCAAATTACCTGTAATTTCAACCCCTCCCTCTATAATTTCATCTCTGCCAGTAAGAATTTAGATTCACTATAGGAGACCCCTAGTTTTTTCTTCTACCTTTTGGATGACAAAGTTGTCACCTAGATTCATGAGGAATATAATGGAATTTAAGGAGAGGGAATTTAAGACAGGGATGTCAAACTGGCAGCCCATGGGCCATATTCATCACGTGTAGACCATGCCCACCTCAGCTCTGGAAGGGGGAAAACGTCATGAAATGTCATGTGACAGCAATGTGGAATGGTAAGTTTGACACCTGTACTTTACTTTAAGACAAGATTGACCATCCATTTGTCTGGAATGATATAGGGTATATAAGAAGGAGATTGGATGAGAACTCATAACTTATTCTTTCTCCCAGTGACTTCTGATCACTAAAAGTTCAGCTGGAACAAGAGATGGTTTATGTACACACAAGCACACAACCTTCTTTCCCCTAACTAGCTTTCTGAAAAGCTGTCTCTCTTGCTGGGACCACTGAGACCTAACTTGCAAGTCGATAAACAACATGAAGAGACAAGGAAATGTTTTTTCCCCATGCCCTGGGCCACTTATGACACCTTCCAAATGAATCCCAATTTCACAGTTCCTTGCTTCAATGCACTTCAGGATTTTCATTTCCAGTATCTGCTAAACTCATGGGAAATTATCTTATCCTGAGATGTTTGATCCATCCAGTTTGTAGGACTCACACAACATGCTAACCTCTCAATCAGAGAGAACCGGATAAAACAGATACATTTGGATAGCATACCAAGCTTAAGTCACACTCCTCCCATCTTTTGGCTTATTGTAGTTTGTTCACACAACATGCTAAGTCAATGAGTGGGCTTTTCATAGCATGTGGAACTGCCAGCAATCCAACCTCCTTTTAGCTTAATGTATTGTACAAATTCAGGTGCTTAGTATTATCTATGCCAGTAGGTGTTGTGGTTCGCCAGCAGCAGGTGGGGATGGCTGAGGTCTCGGAGAGCGAGGACTCAGATGAGGGGCCTGTATGTGATGCAGGGATGGGGCCAGGACCACCAGGGAGTGGAGTGCTGTCTTTAGAGATTGTGGAGGCTGGCAGCAGTGAGGAAGAGGTCCCTGAGGAGCCTGTGCCCAGTGTGCATGCACACAGGGCTGCTTGAAGGAAAGAGCAGCTGCAGCAGCACAGAAGACTTGGGAGTAAGGCTGCAAGGTGATGGCCCCTCCTATAAGAAATAAAAGCCAGCCGAGAAACCGGAGTTCTTTGGAGAAGGCAAAACAGTTTAACACTCGAGCCTGGTGGACATTAGGAATATCTGAGTTGGTGTTTGGAGACGCTTTGTGTTTGAATGATTGCTTTGTAACTTTATCTGGTGTTCTTGGCAGCCTTGCAAAAGCTTGGCAAGGCTCTTTCTTATTGGAGCTAATTGGTTTGAATCAGCCTTTTATCCATGAAGGAATGGGATTTGTAAAGAAACATTAAAAGGTTGTGCTGTTACCTTTGTCTCATGTTTGCTTCCTTGGAACCAGGTTTGTGTCAGAACAGTAGGTCCTCAACCTTTTCTTCACCAAGAAAATATCTTTGGTGGACTTGAGCCATAACCATGACTTAACTCAAGATTTAAATCATAACATTTCTTCCAGCTTTCACAGACCTCTGTGATGGCATCATGGTTCCATAGACCACAGGTTGAGAACCACTGACCTATGCCAATGGCAGGTCAATGACTGTTTGTGAACTACTCACAGGTGACTAGATAATTTGAAATAGATTAGTAACACCAATCTATTTCATCAGTCCTATCACAATGATGGCATCTAACCAGAATCTTAGAATAATATTAACCTGATGTAGGTTTCTTTTTCCATATAAACTATATTTTGGTGTCAAATATATAAAATTCAAGAATATGTGGTTTACTTCTGAACCACTTGTAACTATTTGGATTGTCAACTGCAGTTGGATCCGTACTTGGTGAACCTCTAGACCGCAAGGCTGCCTATACTTGGGCTACAGATTTAGGCAGGAGGTCAACAGCACTTACAGACAGAACAAAAGGCAATAATACACTACTTTAATTTCTAGACCTGGGAGAAGCATACAGCAGAATAACAGAAAAGGAAGGGACCTTAGAGATAGGACCCTGCTCAGGCAGAAAACCTGACACCATTTCAGAGAAATGGTTGTGCAATCTCTTCTTAAAAACCTCCAATATTGGAGCACCAGGGGTGGGCTGTTGGGGGCTCTCAGGGGCTTGGGAGAGCCCCTAGCTAAGAGTCTGCAGGGCTCAGAGAGCCCCAATAACCTCAGAAACACAAGCAGCAAGGGAAAGCTCTTAATAAGCTTAACTGAACTTCTGGGCATTCAGCCAAGAGCATTTCACACCTCGTAAAAGTGTTGCAAGCTAGATAAACAATCCACTCAGCACTTGGGAGGCAGAGGCATTGAGAAAATCAGATAACATAGCCACCATGTTACCTCCCAGGGGATTAATTCCCAAATAATAAGAATCACATAACTCACCAGAAACTCCACTAAGACTCCAAGATCCCCCTCACAGTCACTGCTATTAAGCCTGGGTTCACCCAGTCTTTTACTTAAGTGTTAAATGCACAAAATAATAAACAACTTTTTGGTATATATCTTTTTTAGGTAATTAGGGCAAAGAAGTGACATTGAGTTGGCCACACCCACCCAGTCACATGATCACCCAGCCATGCCCACTCAGCAAGTCACTAGGGCAGAGAGCCCCTTGCTAAAAAATTTGAAGCCCACCCCGTGGTACACCCACAACTTCTGAAGGCAAGTCATTCCACCGAATGCCTTGCTATATTCTATTTTCTTACAACATTTTATATATTATTTATAGGTTAGCTTAAAGTCAACAGGATAATACAAAGGAAATTGTAGAAACAATGGTAGAAGGATTATTCTAATGAGCTTCGCGATCAACAGGTTATCAACAGCAATGAAGAACAATGCTAGGTGGCACTTTAAAAAGTCTTGAAGGGTGTAAACAGGAGGGATTTTTAAACTATCTATGCCTGTGATCATGGGAAGATCAATCTTAGTTCAGCACCAGATGAGAAACTTCATCTTTACTCGTGGGGAATAGATCCAGTCATGCTGAAGAAGCATTGGAATAACAGTTGGAAGAGCAAGAAGGGAAATTCACCAGTAGGAGAAGAATGAAGAAAATATGAAGATGGATTGGGCATGTCTTTTCTTCACCTGGAAGATATACCTGAGAAAAATGAGAAATGAGGTGGGTTTTTTCCCCTTAAAGCTCCAGTAGTATGAAAGTAACAAAATAGACCCCAGGAAAAAAATATAGGATGATAAAATCCCCATGCCAAGCTCTACTAACTAATGAATTCTAGCAACTCCTGGAGTCACCCGACCATTGTGTGGCCGCAAGAGTCATGAGGACAGATTTTACAACATTTTAAGAATGGATGGGGGTTAAAGATCTCAGGTGGGGTGACCAATGTCTTTTCAGATGGTGGGACATCCAACTGAGATTTTCCATTACATTTTCCTTGTGCTTCTTACCAGTGGTGGGGTTCAACTTTTTTTACTACCAGTTCTGTAGGTGTGGCCTGGTGGGCGTGGCTTGGTGGGCATGGCAGGGGAAGGTTACTGCAAAATCCCATTCCCTCCCCACCCCACGAACCTGCTTTCCAGCTCCGTTCTCCTATGCAGGGCAACCAAAGGAGACCCAGCCAATCATCTGGGAGGCGGAGAATAGATGGGGGTGGGGGCCAGTCAGAGATGGTATTTGTCAGTTCTCCAAACTACTCAAAATTTCTGCTACCGGTTCTCCAGAACTGGACAGAACTTGCTGAACTCCTCCTTTGCTTCCTACCTAAAAGTGGTAGGTAAGAAGCACTGTCCTATTGTTTATCTACTGTTGTTATCTGAAGAAAGCCCTGAGAGCTACAAAATGGAGATTGTGTGTGTGTGTGTGTGTGTGTGTGTGTGTGTGTGTGGCAGTGGGGACAACTGCATCCTAGGGATTGTGTATCTGAATATCTATCCACTCCCGACAGAATCACACTTTCTTCTCAAGCTATCGAGGCTGAATGCTAATCTCCTTTCCTTTCAGGAGCCCTTCTGCACGCATTTGTCCTTGGTTTATAAAGACGCCATTCCATCTTTTTGCTCTCCCGACCCTCCTCCCTTTCCTTACTGTTGCCAAGTTAGCAGTTGCCTTAATTAATTTTGCACAGTGCAGCCTGAGACTTTAGGAAAGGGAGAAGGGAGGGCCAAGCTTTTTGGAAAACATATAGGCAGGGAAAGCAATCTAATTAGGCAGAAACGGAGCCAAAGGTTCCTTTAGTGGCTTGTAATGAGATCCAGGCATTCCCATACCAATAGCAGCTTTCCATCTCTGAAATTGATGGATAGGAGGTAGAGAAAGAGCATAAACCAGTGTGGGGAAGGTATCTATGCCCTTTCTAGAGGGAGGGAAGAAAATTAAGCCCTCTTGGCTGGTTTATCTGCTTCAAAAATTGGTTGGCTCCATATTTCTAGGTTAACTCATCTAATCCATGAATCAGGAGGACTCTAAATGGTTTGGAGAATGCATGCAACATCAATGCTACCAAGACTTAGTGATCCTTTTATGTCCCTGTGGGTGGGGGAAAGGGTAGCATTCTCCATACCATCCATCATTTTCCAAGGAATTTCCTCCTCCCTGATTTTGAGATGAACAGGAGCATCTTCTACTTCCCTCAAAGGCTTTATCATCATCATCATCATCATCATCATCATCTTTTAATGATGGATGGGTGGATGGATAGAAGGAAGAAAGGAAGGAGAGGGGTGGAAGGAAGGAAGGAAGGATGGAAGGAAGGAGAGGGAAGGAAGTGGATGGAACAAAGGCAGGAGAGGGAAGGAAGGATGAATGGATGAAAGGAGGGAAGGGGAGGGAAGGAAGGAAGGAAGAGGAAGGAAGGAAGACAAAAAAACAGGAGGGAAGAAAGGAAGGAAGGCATTTGAAGTGTTGCATACTCAAATGCTTTTCTGAAGTATTTACATGTAAAAATTAACATTCTAAAGTTTGCTTCTGGTGGTCATCATTCATGTTAAAAGGCAAAACAGGGAGGAAAATCATGTTTCTATGAAAATTTGCATTCAGAATTGGATAATTTAGGATGCAAAGTGACAATTGGGGCCTTTCCCCTCCCCCCCCCCAAGCAATGTGTGGACAAGGTACCTGAGGAAGACAGCCTCAATTGTTTCAATCAATACAGTAGCCAAACGGACTGTGGGAAGGTTTCAGATTTCATCCTATTCAGAGCGCAGCTGGAGGATCGTTCAGGCCAAGAAGATCCTATCTGCTGTTTTCCTGATGCCCCAATCCTGCTGCCAAACTCACATGGCCTCTCTGGGGAAAACAGCTTCTGGACTTCTTGTTCCCTACTTCTAGGCATTTCCCTTTGGCAACCAAATTCTTTCATGTGGGACAATGTTTTTTTTTCTTCTTTTTTTTGCTTTACCGTTTAGCACAGGGACCTCCAACCTTGGCCACCTTAAGCCTGGCGGACTTCAACTCCCAGAATTCCCCAGCCTGCAGCTCCATTCATCTACAAGCCAATCCGTGGTAGAATTAAACAATTTTTTTACAACCGGTTCTGTGGGCATGGCTTGGTGGGCATGGCAGGGGAAGGATACTGTAAAATCCCCATTCCCATGCCACTCCAGGGGAAGGTTACTGCAATATCCAATTCCATCCCCACTCCACTAACCTGCTTTCCAGCTCTGTTCTCCTGTGCAGGGCAACCAAAGAAGACCCAGCCGATCAGCTGGGACTCAGGAGGCAGAGAAGAGATAGGGGCAGGGCCTCTGCTTCATGCTGCCAGGCTCCAATGGCTCCAAAGGCAGCACCCCACTCCCAGATGGTCCTGGCCCCATCTCTGCATTGGATGCAGGACCCTCGTCTGAGTCCTCTGCAGACTCCCTGCCTGGTCCCCTTTCTGCCTCACTGTCCCACTCCACCGCCGGTTGCACCGGTTGCCGGTGAACCACATTTACCTCAGCTGATTTGAGCTCACCTCACCAGCACTGACATAGAGGCGGTTTTTGAGTGCTGTGTGTGCTCATAAAACCAATAGGAGACCCTTTGGAATCCCACTACTGATGAGGATCTGTCTGTGTAACAACCTGTTGTGTCCAACAAGAAGACTCCAAGGGTGCTGAAGAAAAAAGCTCCTTTTAGAGGAAATAGAAAAGCCAAAAGCAAAACCTATGCAAAACTGAGGACTAAAATAGATGCTGAGAGATCTGGTTTTGTTTAAGCTTGGAGTCTGATCATCCTGGCTACAAAGCCCAGTGTGGTGGGCTACATCCGGTGCTGAGAGAACAGAGATGCAGAACTAACAGACTCCACCGCTGGCTACGGCTGTGTATGCCTTTTGTGGTGCCAGCCATGCACTTTGTGCTAAAAGGCAGCCCTGCTGCATCATCAGCTACCCCACCCTTGGCTTGGCAAAAGCTGGAACTAACAGCCAGCCAATCAGCCAATGCCTGGAGGTTTCTCCTCCACCCATAAACTTAGTTCCAAGAATGAAGAAGGAAAAGTATATGGGCTGCTGGTCTGAACCCTGAGCTCGGAATTTGGGTTGCAAACATTTTGTCACCATACGAGGAAACATCATCAGTGAATTGACAATTCAAAGCGCGCTGACGATGTCTCCTCAAATGGTAACAAAACATTTGCAACCAGACTTGTAGGCTGTCTTAGTCCCAGGCTTGGTTGAATCTTGCTGGGTGATGATGTAATGAAGGGGGTTGTGTTCTGAAAAGGTGTTGGGCAATTCCTATTGTGTCTTCATGGCTTTGTCCTGGTTTGGCTCTTGAGTGAGGGCTAATCCCATCACCCTGGAGCTGAAGGCCTTTTGTCTTGTAGATAGTCTGGCCCAGTCTTTCTAGGGCTATTAAGGAAGGTGGGAGCTTCTTTCCAAGAGCATGTTTCTCCTTTTCTCCTCCAAGGAGGTGTAATATTCTGCCTTTTTAACATTTCCTGGAATATTTCATTCTTCTAGGAGAGGGGTGGGTGCTCACTTTCTACACTAGTTTTCTGTTGATTCCATGGTTCTAGTCTTAGGCTTTGCTGCATGCATTCTCAAGAGTCATTTCAGCTGGAGGAGCAGATTAATATCAGTAAGAAATAAAAGGAAGAATGCACAGATAAAAATGGACAGAAAAAGCCTGAGGATGTTGGAGTGGGAGGAACCCCTGCACACTGAAAGAAGCATGGAAACTGGGATGGTCCTTTTTAAAAGAATGGAGAACTTTGCCTTTTGCAAGCCTACTTCAGAGAAATGTATGTACTGGATTATGGAAGGAAAGCAGGGAATTTTGTATTTTAAAGAATGGTTCTCAGACAATTTATATGAGTAAATAGCTAAAGATGTTGAGACTCTAGAAAAACTACAGAGAAGAGCAACCAGGATGATTCAGGGACAGGAGGCTAAAACATCTGAAGAACAGTTGCAGGAACTGGGCTTGGCTAGTCTAGTGAAGAGAAGGACCAGGGGAGACAGGAGAGCATCTTCCAATATTTGAGGGGCTGCCACAGAGAAGAAGAAGGGGTCAAGCTATTTTCCAAAGCAGCTGTAGGCCAGACAAGGAATAATGGATGGAAACTGAACAAGGAGAGATTCAACCTGGAAATGAGAAACTTTCTGACAGTGAGAACAATCGACCAATGAAACAGAAGCTGCCTTCAGAAGTTGTGGGAGCTTCATCACTGAAGGCTTTCAAGAAGAGATTTGACTGCCATTTGTCAGAAATGGTGTAGGGCCTCCCACTTGGGTGGGGGTTTGGACTGGATAATCTACAAGGTGCCTTCCAACTCTGATTTATCTGTTATCTGATAAATCAAGAGAAGAGGGATAGAGGGCCCTCAGATATTTCAAATTATCTCAAATATCCCTTTTCTATGGCTACCAGTCTTTTGGGCAGTATTCAAGGTCTGCTTGGGCTGCAGCCAGATGAAAATAAGATGGATGTGTCAAGGAAACGAACCTCCCTGTTATGGGAACTCACTTCATGGAATGAAGGAAAGTCCACCCACAACCTGTTGCTCTTCTCCCAGGCACTGGTATTTAAAATAGGCAATCACTTTACAGTGGGAGTGACAGATTCCCTTAATAAAAGAGTTGGAAAGGACCTTGGAGGTCTTCAACACTCTGCTCAAGCAGCAGACCCTATACAATTCCAAACAAATGACTGTCCAATCTCTTCCTAAAAACCTCTAGTGATGGAGCATCCACACCTTCTGGAGGCACCTTTCCACTGTTTGTTAGTATTGTCAGGAAATATCTCCTTTGTTCCAGGTCGGATCTCTCTTTGATAAACTTCCATCTGTTGTTTCTCGCTCTGCTCTTGCTCTGGTGCTTTTGAGCAGGGATCACCAACTGGTGGTCCATGAGAAAATTTTGGTGGTCCGCAGCTGCTCCGGGATGACCAAAGGGCCAATCCTTTGACTACTACAGCTCTGGAATATGGGACCAACTTTCCCACCACTGTCAGTCTTCCCGTCTTCATTTTCCTTCACTCAGATTGGCCACTGTTTTGTAATAATTACACTAATAATTTTGTTACGATTAAATAATGTTTAAAGATTTTGTTACGATTAAATAAGTATTTATGATTTTGTTATAACTAAATAAGCATTTATAATTTTATTATCTTAAATAGGTGCATTTCATATTAATAAAATGGAAGTTCTCTGATCATTATTTTATGAATTTGGTGGTCCCTGAGGTCCAAAAGATTGGAGACCCCTGCTTTAGAGAATGGGTCAACCCTTTCTTCTCTGTAACACTCCCAGAAGTAATGGTAGACCACTTTCACATCACCCCTAGTCCTTCTCTTTGTTCGACTAGACATACATAGTTCCTACAACCGTTCATCATATGTTTTAGCCTCCAATCCCCTAATCATCTTTGTTGCTCTTCTCTGCATTCTTTCTAGAGTCTCAACATCTTTTTTGTATCATGGTGACCAAAACTGGATGTAGTATTGCTAGTGCGATAAAAAGCAAAATTAACACTTCTTGTGCTTTCAATACTATATCTCTGCTGATGCAGCCTAGGATTGCATTTACTTTTTGGGCAGCTGCAGCACACTGCTGGCTCAGTTAGGATTCCTAGATCCTTCTCACAATAACTATTGTTGAACCAGATATCACCTATTCTACACCTATGCATTTTGATTTTTCTTGCCTAAATGTAAAACCTTACTTGTTTTTTTTCAACCACGAAATTGTATGCTGTTGGACAGGGCCCAGAGTTGACATCTGTCAAGATTCTTCTGGATCTTGAGCCTATTTTCTAAAACGTTAGCTATTTCCCCCAACTTGATGTCATCAGCCAATTTGATGAGTTCCCCTTCCATGCTTTCATCTAAATGCTGTGTTACATCCTCAATGACTTTTGCACAGAGATGATACCCATCGGCTGTACTTGTGCACATGGCTTTTCCCAATTTTCTTTCCACATAAAGTACATAAAATTATCCATTGCAATGTCCTACCCATCAATGACTACTTCAGCTTCAACCCCAACAATACACAAGGACACAATAGATATCAACTCAAGGTAAACTGTTCCAAACTCGATTGCAGGAAATACAACTTCAGCAGGAGTGGGATTCTACAGGTTCACACCTATTCACTAGAACCGGCTGTTAACATTGTAAGCAGTTCAGAGAACCGGTTGTTAGAAGAAATTACTGGCCTAATCCTGTAAGGAAGGCAGGAAGGAAACATTCTGGTGTTGCTTACAGAAACTGCCTCTCCATTAACCCTTATTACATTCTTGGCAGGAGTAAGACTTCCTGTCTCTGGAACGTCTCTGGAGTTTTTTTTCCCTTCCTTTGCTGGTACTTTGCTTGTGTGGAGGGACCATTCAAACTCACAATGGCACTGAAAAAAATGCCTTATGACCATTTTTCACACTTACGACTGTTGCAGCATCCCCACAGTCATGAGAGGCCAGGCGAGGAGATGCGTGCCTCGATGTGAGTGATGTTGAGTTGGCCACACCCAGCCAGTCACATGACCACCAAGCCACGCCCACCAACTAAGCCACACCATCCAGTTGTTAAAAAAATTGAATCCCACCCCTGGACTTCAGCAACAGAGTGGTCAATGTCTGGAATGCACTACGTGACTCTGTGGTTTCTTTCCCCAAACCCCAAAAGCTTTAAGCTGTTGACCTCACTCCATTCCTAAGAGGTCTGTAAGGGAGCGTGCATAAGCGCACTAACGTGCCTACCATCCCTGTCCTAATGTTCCCTTTTATTCGCATCCATTTCATGCATCAATAATCATGTTTATACCTATATCTGTTATCTAATTCATGCTCAACAAACAAATGAATAAAAATAAATAAAATCTCCATCTTCAACATTTGAGCTGTAGGCCTCCTGCTACCCGAATCTTGGAAACTAGTCTTTGAAACTATGCACAACAGAACAATGGGGGGATTTCACGTACAGCAATACACGTCCTTGGGCCAACTCAAGAAAACTGGCCTCTTCTGCAGTTCACTGTTACTCCTATTTTTTCCTCTCCAGCGTCTTTGATCCCAGCCCCACTGCTCAAAAAATGCATTCATCATCAGCTGAAGACAACCGAGAGGAAGGAGGAAAAGAGGGAGCCAGGAAATTAATGTGTCACAAGCTGGAGCATCTCAGCTGAAGCAATATAAGAGTAAATACAAGGGGAGGGAAAAGGAGCAGCAATTAATCCTCCAATGCTCTCCCCCCCCCCCAAAGCAAATTAAGTGCCAATTTTCTGCACTGCTGAAGAGTAAAGATTAAAGTTGATAAATAACAGCAACTTTCAGAGAAGAGTAGAGCAATGAAGCTTATAGAGATATTCTCAACCTCCGGAGATTAGCCAGCAATTTAGTCCCTTCCCCCACCTTGCAGCTACACCTTTTATCTTCTTTTAGCTGCTCTCAGTCAGGTGATTTATTCTAGCAGGTTGGTCATCTCGTGAAATGTTTCTCAACCTCAGTGATTTTAAGTTGGTTGGGGAATTCTGGGAGTTGAAATCCACACATCTTAAAGTCACTGAAGTTAAGAAAAGCCAGTCTAATCTGTTCTATTCTGCACCTACCTGTTCTGACCAAGATCATGAAGCTGACTCCTCATCCCGATAAACCCCCTTTTTTGTTATAAAACCTCTTTTTTATTAAATAGGGAAGAAGAAGAGTATTTTACGATATGGAACATGTGATATAAATGGTTAAGAAAAAGGAGTAAAGATGTTTGTGGAAATGATTAAAGAAATTTCAAAGAAGAATCTGATATAAGATTTATGTGTATATATATATAAAATAGCGTAGATAAATTAGTATTGTATTTTAACAGTAGAATAGTAAGTAAGGAACTAGTAAATTAGTTACAGATATACCTATGATAAATGAATCTAATTGTTATTAAAGGACATATACACCGCTAAGATATTGCTGTAAAATGTGAGAACTAGTTTCTTTTTTTAATTTTTTTTTTGAAACTTTGAATAAATAAATTTATTTTTAAAAAAACCACCGTTTTTTATTTAGGTTACAGTGAATTCCTCTCCTGCAAAGTCCCAGCAAACAGTCTTTCCTGAGATTTCACAATGATGGACCTTTATTATTAGGCTTGGAGAGTTGCCAGGCCGATATCTTCCAATTGCTGCCACACTGTAGGAGCAATTACTTGGCAAGAAGTCAAGAACAGATCTTCACTTTAATGAATGGAACTAATGATCTCCTGCCAACACCACTCCCCTTTCGCTCCAGAGATGGTATTCAGCAAGTTCTGACCAGTTCTGGAGAACCGGGAGCAGAAATTTTGATTAGTTCAGAGAACCGGCCAATCCCACCTCTGACTGGAGGTTTTGCAGTATCCTTTCCCTGCCACGCCCACCAAGCCACGCCCACAGAACCGGTCGTAAAAAAATTTAAATCCCGCCATTGTTTCGCTCCTCTTTATTCCCTAATGGGAGGAGCCATTCGCCATCCACCTGTGCCTTTACTCTCAAGTCGACCCTTGTTCCTTAGTTGTTCCCTTCTCCTGGCAGCTCTGCACACTGGGAACAGGCTCCAGCTGCTCTTCTGTCCCACTGGTCTCCGACTCCAAAGGCTGTCGGACGGCCCTGGCCCATCTCTGCCTCTGACACAGAGCCCTCATCAGACTCCAGGATTGGCCCATGTTCCTCCCCAACCTCCGCACTGTCTGAGTCTGCCTCCAGCTCCGCTGGCCGCTGGTGGGCCACAACACTATGTGAGTGAAGTTACTACAGGTAGTCCTTGACAGACAACCACAATCGAGCCAAAAATTTCTCTGGCTAAATGAGACATTCATGAAGGAAGTTTTGCCCTGTCTTATAGCTTTTCTTGCCACATGTGTTAAGTGAATCAATCCAGTTGTTCAGGTAATAACACAGTAATAACACAGTGATTTAAGTGAAACCACTTAAATCACTGGCTTCCCCATTGACTGACAAGCAGTCGGGAAGTCACAAAAGGAGATCATGTGAACCCCAAGATACTGCAACTGTCATAAATATGAACCAGTTGCCAAGTTTCTGAATTTTGATCCTGTCCCCATGGGGATGCCTCAATCGTACTAGTGTGAAAAAAATGGCCTTAAGTCTCCTTTTTCAGTGCTGTTATAGCTTCGAAGGGTCATTAAACAAACTGTTGTAAGTCAAGGACTACCTATATATGCTTATACCATGTGTATCCCATAATCTTTGGTCTTTTTTTGTGCAAATTTTGAGGACTTGTACCGACAGTGCTTGGTGAATCCAGAATATGTGGAGAGAAGGAAGTAGGAGTGATTTCACCTCTTCGATTGTTGTCTCCTCATTTCTTCCACACTATTGCAAGAATCACCATTGTTAAGAGCCATAGTGGCACAGTGGTTAGAATGAAGTACTGCAGGCTACTTCTGCTGACTGCCGGTAGTTCAGTTCTGACTGGCTCAGCCTCCCATCCTTCCGAGGAGATAAAATGAGGACCCAGATTGTTGGGTGCAATAGGCTGACTCTGTAAACAGCATAGAGAGGGCTGGAAAGCACTGTGAAGTCTAAGTGCTACTGCTAACAACCTGCACAACTTGGGCTGTTGATGAAAACTTATCAATGCACACAAGTGATGTCATATTTTACAACTGCATCTCTTAATAGCCACAAACCTGTGCTCTATTCTTATGCAGTCAGTCAACTCGTAGAGATCAAAAATGCAGCTGGCAGTTATTTATTGTTGCAATATATTTGTCAAGTGTTCAACTAAGAGGAATAATATGTGTTTTTGTTTTCCATCCTTTTAACTTGCATCTTTTAAAATTGTTTTGTCTTTATAGAATAGAATAGAATAGAATAGAATAGAATAGAACAGAACAGAACAGAACAGAATAATAAGTGGAGTGGAATAAGGAATAGGATAGGACAGAATAGAATAGAGTAGAATTAAGAATGAAAGAATAGAATAGAATAGAATAGAATAGAATAGAATAGAATTCTTTATTGGCCAAGTGTGATTGGACACACAAGGAATTTGTCTTGGTGTAAAAACTCTCAGTGAACATAAAAGAAAATATACATACATCAAGGGTCAAGAATCATTAGGTACAACACTTAATGATAGTCACAGGGTACAATAAGCAATCAAATCATACTAGGAAACAGTCAATATAAATTGTAAGGATACAAGTGACAAAGTTACAGTCATATAGTCACAAGTGGGAAGGGATGGGTGATAAGGAGTGATGAGAAGGTTAATAATAATAGTAGTGCAGACTTAGTAAATAGTTGGACAATGTTGAGGGAATTATTTGTTTAGCAGAGTGATGGCTTTGGGGAAAAAACTGTCCTTGTGTCTAGGAGCTCTGGTGTGCAAGGCTCCATAGCATCATTTTGAGGGAAGGAGTTGAAACAGTTTATGTCCAAGATGTGAGGGGTCTGTAAATTTTCACAGCCCCCTTTTTGACTCGTGCAGGATACAGGTCCTCGATTGAAGGCAGGTTGGTAGTAATTGTTTTTTTTTTCTGCTCTCCTAATTATCCTCTGAAGTCTGTGTCTGTCCTGCTGGGTTGCAGAACCAAACCAGACAATTCTAAATTTTATTTTTTCTTTCTTTTTTTCTATTTAATTTTTGGAATAAAATGAATAATATAGGCAGGAAGGGAAGAAGGAAGGAAGGAAGGAAGGAAGGAAGGAAGGAAGGAAGGAAGGAAGGGAGGGAGGAAGATAAGGAAGGAGAAAGAGATGGGAGAAAAAAGGAAGGAAGGAGGCAGATGCTGTGGTGCTATGATGGATATGTGGTCCCACAAGCTGTTTGTATCCACTAAGTAGGACTAACATAAGTGATTGTTTGGTCTAGGGCGCTCTCTGCTGTTCCACTTGAGAAACTCAGCAACATCTCACACACTTTACCAGCTGAATCAAGAAAGGATTTGAGAAGGCATATTATCCACACTAAGAGGTCAGAAATAAATTTTCATTAGGTAATTAATGTAATTGACTTAAAGAGAAGATTGTTTTTAAATGCAAAAGTGCTCCCGAGATCTGATTAGGAAAGCTCTTGTCAATATTCCAACATGGATCAATACCATGACACATAGTTGTTGTTTTTCTGGAAGCTTCCAAAATCGACTCCCCCAACCTCTATCCTTCAGAAGAGAGGAGAGAATAGCTTGACTGTAAGAGAAGCAGGTCCTACTTCACCTCTCGCCTCCAAATAATTGCAAATGTCTGATTTCCTTTTACCGGAGTTATGAGAATAATCATTAGGTGGCAGCAGCCTCCTTCAGAAGAAAATGTGAACTCTATTAAGAGGAATCCTGGGAACTGTAGTCTCAACTCAAATTTGGCCTACCTCCTCCCTCAGGTAAAGCTTGCATGCATTCCCATCTGCTGATCAACCTGCTTCTTCTCTGCCTTGTCTCATTTTATGCCAAGGAGCAACAATCCAAAATCCATGCTGAATGAAAACATCCCCATGGGAGGAGACATTTCTGTGTACAGCTAGTCCTTGACTTACAACTATTTGTTTAGTGACTGTTTGAAGTTACAGGAACATTGAAAAAAGCGATTTATGACTACCTGTAGACATTCTCAGTCCTCCAGATCATGTCAGTCCCAAAGGTGTTTTTTCAGGAGGCAACTGGACTTCCTTGATTTTTTCTTTTGAAGACGTTTCGCTTCTCATCCAAGAAGATTCTTCAGCTCTGACTGGATGGTGGGGAATGGAAGGATTTCTACTCCCTGCAGACAGCTGGTCATTTGCATCCTTTTAGAGGGCCACTTGTTGAGGCCACTTGGAGGTTTATTTTGCCCTCAAGGTCACCAGAGTGGTGCTCCTGGTTCTTGTAGTCTACAATTTCTCCTCTGGAAATCCATTCCTACTCCCACACCATTCCAAGGGTGTTCATCCCAAATTGTACAGTGAACAGTCTGTAGAGATTCTCAGTCTTCTAGGTCATGGTTGTCCCATAGGTGCTTTTTTCAGGAGGCACCTGGACTTTTGAAGACATTTCGCTTCTCATCCAAGAAGCTCCTTCAGCTCTGACTGGATGGTGGGGAATGAAAGGATTTCTACTCCTTACCGACAGCTGGTCATTTGCATCCTTTTAGAGGGTCGTTGAGGCCACTTGGAGGTACCTGAGTAGGGCAAATGGCTGTGGAGCCTTCTTGGCTACAGGATGTTTTTCTGCCCTGGGTCCCTTCAAGTGTTGAAGACAGGCGCAGGCTGTTGGAGACGAGTGACTGGTTATTTGCATTCTTTTGAGGCCACTTGGAGGTTTATCGATGTCCTCAGGGTCACCTGAGTAGTGCTTCTGGTTCCTGTAGTTTGCAATATTTTCCTCTGGAAATCCATTCCTACTCCCATACTGGTCAAAGGGTGTTCATCCCAAATTGTATGGCTAAAAGTCTGTAGAGATTCTCAGTCCTCCAGGTCATGGTTGCCCCAAAGGTGCTTTCTTTCAAGAGGCAACTGGACTTTCTGTTTTTTTCTTTTGAAGACGTTTCACTTCTTCAGCTCTGACAGAATGGTGGGGAATGGAAGGATTTATACTCCTTGCAGACAGGTGGCCATTTGCCTCCTTTTAGAGGTTTGTTGAGGCCACTTGGAGGTTTATCTGTGTCCTCAGGGTCACCTGTGTAGTGCAAAAGGTTCCTGTAATCGGCATTTTTTCCCCTGGAAATCCATTCCTACTCCCACCCCATTCAAAAGCACCAAAAATCTCCACAGACCATTCTCATCCTGGATGTTCGTATTTTGAACTGTTACCATCAGGGAGGCATTATAGGTGCCTTAAAATGAGGACTAATAGATTGAGAAACAGTTTCTTTTCCAAGGCAGTCATTGTCTTGAATCAAACAGTGCATTTGTTATTTAGTCCTATGTATATAGTGGCATTTTTAATCTATTTAACTTACTAAATGTTTTAGATAGGTTTTAGACTAGTTTTTAATCATTATTATTATGATTATTTTAATTATTTTAATTTTTAAATACTCTGTAGTGTGATTGTGATGTGGTGTTTGGGGCACTGTGGTGGAGTAGCTTTCAATTTTCATTATATTCGTTGAATGCAATGACAATAAAGATATTCTATTCTATTCTGTTCTCCCCACATTGTATGGCTAAAATTCTGCAGAGATTCTCAGTCCTCCAGGTTGTGGTTGTCCCAAAGGTGCCTTTTTTCCCCCAAGGGGACAACAAAACTTTCTTGTTCTTTTCTTTGAAAATGTTTTGCTTCTTATCCAGAAGAGGCTTCTTCTTAGAAGAACTTGACTTGTGACCATTTTTCACACTTACAACAGTTGCATCATCCCCACAATCATGTGATCAAAATTCAGTTGCTTAGCCACTGGTTCAAATTTATGATGATTGAAGTGTCCCGGCGGGGGGGGGGGGGGNGGGGGGGGGGGGGGAGTCATCTAATCCACTGTTTGCAACTTTCTGACCAGCAGAGTGGATTCACTTAACAACCCTGTCACTGACTTAACAACTGCAGTGATTCATTCAACAACGGCAGCAAGAAAGGTAGTAAAATAGGGCAAAGCTCCCATAACGACTGTCTTGCTTAGCAACAGGGCTCAATTGCAATCATAAATTGAGGATTATCATATCCAGGACAAACATTATTCATTTTTGTGTGTTAGCAAATGCCTTCCATATAATAGACATGTAGCACAAGTGTCACAAACATGCGATACTTTCCTCTGCATCAGTGGTGGGATTCAAATATTTTTGCTACCAGTTCGGTGGGCGTGGCTTGGTGGGCGCACTTTGAGCGTGTGCACACACTTTGTGTGCCCGCACGCACCAAATGCGCACTTTGCGCAGGCGCAGAGGTGTTCTAACTCGCCTCCTGCAAGCCTGCACTCTCCCGGTCGCTTCAGCAGCTGCCGCGCTGCACTATTTTGTGCCACGCAAAGCAGCTGCGCTTCAAATTCAGAGGATAAAGGTGAGTATGGGAGCCCAGGTGGACGGGTGGACCCAACAGCAGAGCGGTGGAGAGAACCGCTTCTGTCTCCGTTGCTCATCGCCGCGACCAGCTCGGTAGAACCAGGCCAAACCGGTCGAATACCACCACTGCTCTGCACTCTGTAGGGTAACTTCTATTATTATTACCACGCTTCCTCTTTACTTCAAAAGAGAAGGGAGCACCCGTGTCATTTCATAAACACACACAAAGTTAGTGAGCTTACTTTATTGTCATTGCCCCTCATACAACGAAATTAAATGCCATCTTCAGTGTACATTATAACTATAAAAATAAAACATAAACAGGCATCCTTTGCATTCTATACAATTGAATTGAAAACCCCTGATATTGCACTATTAATATTGCACTATATCGTAGAATTCAACAGAGTTACTGCCCTGGGATAGGGCAGTATCTATCCCAGATAGATATTGGGATAAAACAGTATCCCAGTCCTGTTTTTCAGCCTATTTGTCCTTGTTTTTATTATTCTGCACCATCTGCCATGTGGTAGTAGTTCAAAAAAAGGGTGTCCAGGATGAGATGGATCTTTGAGGATGCTTTGAACTTTCTTAAGGCAGCGGGAGCTATAAAGCTCTTCCAAAGAGAGAGAAGGAGAAAAGGGAGAGGGAGAGGGGGGATGGAAAGAGAGAGAGAGACAGAGAAAGAGGGGGAGAGAGAAAGAAAGAGAGTGAGATGGAAAGAGAGAGAAAGAGGAGGGAGGGAGAGACAGAGAAAGAAAGAGATGTAGAGAAAGGGAGGGAGGGAGATAGATCACACACACACACACACAAACACATTTAAACAGAAGGAAAACAAATCTTCTGTGTAAATACTGGGAGCAGACTGTTCTTCCTGCAGGAGAGGCCTCTTCTAGCCAAGTGTGCATTTCTTAAGGCCTTGACACCAATTGTGCTATTGTTAGAAATGGTAAACAAACAAACAAAAAAAAAAGGTGAGGTGGTGGAAAAAGAACAAATACGTACCCAACCCAACCTGGATTTTAACTTGCAAGGCAAAACCTACAAAAGCTTCCCAAATGCCAGGATTGCATGAGGCTCGGCACAAGGCGTCTCGCCGAGATCTCCCCACGACTGCCATCAAATACCCTTTTGCCAAAGATTACAGCATTTCCTTTTCCTCCGTCCCCAAAGCGTGTCTCTTTTGGTCTGTCTGGGGCCCCGGTGGGGAAGGGACCGAGGACGAAAGGGGGAAGAGGGAGTCTCTAGGAAGACCCGAAAAAGCTTTCTCTTCTGGGCCGTTTTTCTTCAAGCAAGCAAGAAAACACTTTGCAACAGGAGAAAGGTAGGCATAAAACTAGGATTCTCTCTCTCTTTCTCTCCCTCTTTCTCCCTCTCGCTCTTTCTCTCTCTCCTCCTCCTCCCTCTCTCTCCTCTCTCTCTTCCTCCCTCCCTCTCTCCCCCTCTCCTCTCTTTCTCTCTTCCTCCTTCCCTCTTTCCCTCTCTTTCTCTCTCTTCCTCCCCCCCTCTTTCTCTCTCTCTCTTTCTCTCTATGTGCCTGCACATGTTGAGTAATTTTGAAGTTATGTTTTAACTTCAGACGAAAAGATGCAAAATCAATCCAAGTTTGGGGATAGAGATAACCTTTCTCCTGGGCTTTTCCTACTGCCTAAAAATCTTGACAGTCCAAAACAGAAGAGAAAAAACTTTTTTTGTCTCATAAGCTGCCAAATAGATTCCCTGAAAGAGGATTGCCCCACTCACTAGTTTAGGGGTTTTCAGCTGGGCAGAACCAATTAGTTAAAAAATAAAATAAAATCCTGGAATCTGCTCAAGAGGAAAAACTCTATGAAAGAAAATGAGCTACGTTCCAGTGAAGTTTTGAAAACTTTTTAAAAAAAGATTAAGAGAGGTGGAAGGGATCTTGTAGGTCATCTAGTCCAACCTCTTGCCCAAGCAGGAGACCCTACACCATTTCTGACAGATGGCAGTTCAGTCTCTTCTTGAAAGCCTTCAGTAAGGAAGCTCCCACAACTTCCGAGGGCAACTTCTGTTCCATAGGTTGATTGTTTACATTGTCAAAAAGTTTCTCCATATTTCCAGGTTGAAGCTCTCCTTGATCAGTTTCCATCCATTACACCTTGTCTGGCCTTCAGGTGCCTTGGAAAATGGCTTCACCCCTCCTCTCTGTGATGTCTTAGTTTCCCTTGGAAGCCTGGAGTTCCCACATAGTTTGCAAAATCCTGTGCTAGAAAAACAGGACTCTCAATTCTAGCTTGGTCTGCAAGAGAGCCTGTTCTCTTGGGGGGGGGGGGGAGGCACGTGAAGGTATTCATGACTCCACTTTTGTTCCCTTGGACCCCGCAATATCAGAAGATGCCAGTTGCTAAGAACATTGAAACCTAAGTACGGCAGTCTGATCGTGTGTCCTTTAAGGCATCAGAACAAGAAACATTGTGGTAACTTTCATATGCTGCTAAGCCATGTCACCACTGCACCAATGGCATGCAAAGATGGAGGTTAAAACGGAGAGAAACACTCTGTCCATCGTTGGAAAACGTGATGCAATCGTTGTTACTCACTGCGTCCGTGAATTTCATACTCTCTACCGTCCAAGCAATCCGTTACTGTGATTCATGCCGTCAATAAACGATTTTTGAGCTGCGGCAAAATTATTTGGGAGCGGATTGACGGTATCCAACGCCATTTGTTTCTATTATCCAGCTACGCCCAATACGGGGAACATCCTTATACGCTCCGTCGTCACGGTAATACGCGTACCAGCAGTCAATCCGGCTAACCCAGGCCACTCCCCCCCGGCTGCGCATCACCCAATATGGCCGCCACCACACAATCCCGCGCAACTCATCGCTCCAAGCGGAAAAGCGACCGGGAGCATAGCGGGAAAACGGACGCGGAACGTGACACACAGCGTTAGTAGAGCACAGACGTAGCAAAGGAGCAAAAGTGATGGCAGCTAATGACATCCGCGTCATCCCGCTACGCTATTCTGCATAGGCATCTGCTACATCATCCGCTATGCATCCCTACTTACGCTATGCATCCGACTTTGGCGTTGCCACTACCCCGGAAGCCCTGCGAACTGTGCCCCACGCTTCCAATCCGCTTTCATGCCGCTAGGACCTTCCGTTGAGGCATACCGTTTTAACATCCGGCACTGACCATTCTCGCCCCCGTCCGTCTTTTCTGTTTCTGTTTATGGCATAACTTTTTGCTCCTTTTGAGAGCGATAAGAACAGGATGAGGCAGCCGCGGATTTTTTGGCTGTCCTCTGTGTCCTTTTACATACGTTTTGCATCTGTCGGGCGATGTGACCTAGCCTTTAGGGATTAAAGGTGGCTGAGTTATGGGCCAATCACCAGGGGATGGTGAGTTCTGCTTTAGGGGTGAAAGCTGGCTGGGTGACTCTTGGTCAATCACCAGGAAACTAGTTCTGCCTTAGGGATCAAAGCTGGCTGGGTTACGGGCCAATCACAGGGGACAGTGAATTCTAGTTCTGCTTTAGGGATGAAAGCTCGCTGGGAGACTTTAGGCCAATTGCCAGGAAACTGTGAGTTCTGCTTTAGAGACAAAAGCTAGCTGGGTGAATTTCGGCCAATGACCAGGAGACTGTGAGTTCTAGTCCTGCCTTAGGCACGAAAGCTGACTAGGGGACTCGAGGCTAGTCACCAGGAGTGCAAAGTGAGATGGGCTCAGAGAGAGTCCCTGGCTCAAGATCACCCAGCCAGCTTTCATGCTTAAGGCAGGACTAGAACTCACAGTCTCCTGGGTTTCTAGGCCAGAACCTTAACCACTACAGCAAACCGGCTCTGCATAATATTTTGGAGGTTGCAAGAAGCTTCCCAACCTCCCTTGATGCCCCTCAAGGATGAATCAATAAATGCTTCTTACAACAAGATGGGGATAAGGTTAAACGGTGACATTAAAGCAGTTAACAGTATGTTTCACAGTTTCCCCTAGCTGGAGGGATTTCTCTGGTTTTGGTTGGCTCTGGGGAGGCTCTCAGAAAATGTGATTAAGAGTTGCCAAGTGTCCTTTCCAGAAACAACATAAGTAACTTAGTCAGACTCCGAGGACTATCCGGAAAAGCTGCCCTGAGGCAGGAGAGCAACTGAAGGCTCCGAGTTTCATTTTCCAGTTTTGGGGAAACTGGAACTTTCCAGTTTTTGGCTTTGTGGCTAAATCATTTCCATCTGCTTCTTCGCCGACAGGCTGGGCTACAAGATGGCAGGACTTGAAATGCCCCAAGAATGTGCAAGAAGGACTTAAGGAGAAGAAAGACCCAAGAGAAGAATTGAGGTAGCCCCAGAACACAAGGAGGAAGGTAAGCTAGGATATCTGTCCCTTAGATGGCTCAATAGTTTTCAAAAGTGTGTGTGTGTGTGTGTATGTGTGTATGTGTGTGAGAGAGAGAGAGAGAGAGAGAGAGAGAAAAAGAAAGAAAGAAAGAAAGAAAGAAAGAAAGAAAGAAAGAAAGAAAGAAAGAAAGCAAGCAAGCTTTGTGTGAAAGGGGTTGCCCCAATATATCCTAGATATGCCTTTGCAACCAGGGAATTGTTGTGTGGAAATTCAACTCATTTTTCTGAGTGTTTGTGATTCTGCAAATAGAGATAGGAGAAGCAATTCATAGCTGAGTGAAAACCCACGAAAAATCTGTGTTCTTTTCCCCCCCTGGACAAACCAGGTTCAGTTCTGCCTAGGTTTCCAGTGCTGTTTGGCAATAAAAGGCTGTGTCTTGAGAGAAAAAGTATATAGTACCAAATATATATACATATATTTATTAAAAGGTATACAGTGGATTGTTTATTAAAAGTATACAGTATCCAAAAGTTCATTTTAAAAAGTATACAATACAAAAAGTATATTTATTTATTGATTGTTAGGCTACAGATGGCCTTTTGTAGAGAATTTGGTCTAGTGGTTAGAGCACCAGGCTAGAAAACAGGAGAGTGTGAGTTCTAATCCTGCCTTATCCACGGAAGCTGGCTAGGTCATTCTCTCTCTCTCTCTCTCAGTCTAACTCACCTCAGAGGGTTGTTGTTGTGGGAAAAAAATAGGAGGAGGAAGGTGTGTTGGATATCCCAAAGATGCTCTTCAAAAGGCAACTGGACTTTCTTGATTTTTTCCCCTTAAATATGTTTTGCTTCTCATCCAAGAAGCTTCTTCAGTTTCAGTCAGAGCTGAAAAAGCTTCTTGGATGAGAAGCAAAATGTTTTCAAGGGGAACAAAAAATCCAAGAAAGTCCAGTTGCCTTTTGAAAAGCACTTTTGGGACAACCATGACTGGAGGATTGAGAATCTCTATAGCTGTGATGGCGAACTTATGGCACACGGGCCACAAGTGGCCCGCAGAGCCATTTGTGCCAGCATGCGAGCCGCAGGCAAACTTACCTCACTGCGCATGCGCGTGCCTCACAGCTGATTTTTCTGCTGGTTTGAGGCCTTTTTTGGCCTCCCAGAGGCTTGGAAAAAAGCCTCTGCAAGGCTTTTCAGGNAAAAAAAAAAAAAAAAAAAACCAGCTGTGAGGTGCGGTTTAGGTAAGAGGGTGGGGGGATTGTGCGTGAATACTCAGGGGATGGAGGGGAGCATTGCATTCTGGGTGCTTGCACACAAGTGCGCGAATGCTAATGCATGAGCAGTTTTTGACATAGGAGCCCAAAAAGGTTAGCCACTACTGCTCTATAGGCATTTAACATGCACTGACTATGAGTTATTTGTAAAAATGATAGAGACAGGATACAAATAAATACATAAAATTAAGGCCTCCCCACTCCTAGTCCAGTACCTTTACACCTGGATCTCTCTGGCTCTTAGAGAGGAGGTAAGTGAAAGGTTATCCTGGACTCAAAGACCACAATTGAGCCAAAATTTCTTTTTGCTAAGTGAAACCTTTGTTAAGTGAGTTTTGCCTCAATTTACAAGCTTTAACATAAGGGTGCTAAATTAACGAAAGGGGGCTTGATTGTGTGGCATACACTGTGTGATTTCCAGTTAACAGAATAACAGTGTTGGGAAGGGACCTTGGAGGTCTTCTAGTCCACCCCCCTGCTCAAGTGGGAGATCCTATACCATTTCACACAAGTGGCTGTCCAATCGCTTCTTAAAAACCTCTAATTAAAATGATCAGGGACATAAAATGAACAGAAGATCCTTGCCTTCTTCATATATGTGAAAATCTATCGCAATCTTTGTGCTCCTAAAAATGTCAGATGTGGCTTTCTGACATGAAAGATTGTCCACTTCTGATTTATGGCTCGATGTGCAGTGTGAATCCAGCTAATTATGGTTTGTTGTAATCAAATCAAGTTTAGCAGGATAGTTAAAAACAGATGGATAAACCCAGTTTATTTTTCTCAGATATACACAATCTCACTCTGTCCATCTCTTTCTCTCTCCCTCCTTCCCTTTCTCTCTCTTTCCATCTCTCTCCTTCCCTTTCCCTCTGTGTCTCTCTGTTTCTGTATCTCTCTCCCTCCCTCCTTCCCTCTCTCTCTCCATGTTACTTAAGATTATTTGAAGATGTAGTCACTGAATAATTAGCAAAAGACACACATGGTTACCTGTAACCTTGGCTAATTTTATTGTCATGCAGCGCATTAGGCAAACCCATTCTGTTTGGTGCACACTCAGAAAATAGACAAATTCTTATTCACTCTTATAATATACTTCCCCAAAGCATCCAGTGCTTTCCATAGCAATTTCTCCACTACTGTTTTATTATGAATCTTTCAAGATCAAAAAGAATCAGCGGTCAGGTTCATGTGCTTCTCTTTAAAGTTGAGAGAGCTGATTTGTTGCAACAGGGGAGGGAAATGAGTTCCTGCCACTTGGCAGAACTCCTTGTTATTCAAAAAGATCAAGAAAGCACTTCCTGGAGAGAGAGAGAGAGAGAGAGAATATCTCAGGATGCTGTCAGGTTCTCACGTGACTGGGCTGTTCCCCTGCAGGATATCTGAAGAATGTATGACATGAAATGCCTCCACCAGCTTTTCAGTTATTTGCTGTTTAGCAAGGTACTTGTATTTTAGGCATTAGAAGAGTGGTGAGAGGAGGCTGTTCAGAAAATAAAGCAGAATATTTGTAGCTCAGGGATGAAATGAGGGTCCCTTGGTGCTCTCTGGAACTTGCTTGTTTTCTTGCAAACTAGGTAACCCAGCTAGCACTGATGATGTTACCTAGTTTGGGCAATGAAATGTCTGCAAGAAAACAAGCAAGCTCAGAGAGCACCAAGGACACCCCTCATTTTAACCCTGAACTGTAAATATTCTCCTTTATTAGAAAATGAACAGTTTCAGAGTTATAGTCAAGTAAAAATAGTAGCTGCTTCTTTTAAAATCCAGGAGTTTTATTTCATTTGACATGTTTAGCGATCAAAATGACCAGGGGTGAGATGCTACAGGTTTGCAGGGGTTCAGGAGAGCCCCTAGCTAAGATTCCCAAATCCCACTCCTGGCTGGCTCCACCCACCCCATCCCTCCCAGGAGACCCCACAGGGCCCGTTTCGGATGCAGGTAAGTGCAGGGCATGCGTGGATATTCAGGAAGGGCGAAAAATGGGCCTCCCAGAAGTTTGGGCCTATTTCTGGCTTCCAGAGAGCTCCAGAGCCGGGAGAAGGCAAAATGCCTCCCTCCCCCCGTCGTGGTGCAGGAGGCCAACTAGGCCATGGCCATGCCCACCCAGCAACCAACCCTTTGCTATAATTTTTGAAGCCCAGCCCTGAAAATGACTCTTTGGTACCTTACACAGAATAGAAATAAAACAATTTAAAACTTTCACAAGCCTCTGTTATAAGAAAACCAGCCAAAGCTTGGCTGTGTAAATACTGTGGTATGGTGTTGTTGTTATTTCATTGACTATGTAGAAATTGTCCTTTAATGCTCTGATCACCTCCACCAGAAAACTAGAACTACGGACAAGGTTCTTCTTAATGTCCAATCCTCTGCATATCTGCATTATGGTGTAGAAAGATAATAAAGTCTCATCCCCATGATGCTTGAAGCGGCTGCATGGTAATGGATTCAGGCAAGAGACCCAACAAGGGTCAATTTAGTGACCAATCAGGATTACAGATGTGACCACAAGATATGGACTACATTTCTCAGGATACCTTAACTACATTTATCATGATGCATTCCTTTAAGGGGGCAGCTCTCAATTTCTAACTAACTATCCCCCAAATCCCACTAACTCTAAACTGTCTGGCCAGCACAACTATGCTGCACTATTTTGTGATAATTTTTGGCATTTGTTCTGAGCTTAGTAGTGTTTCTTAACACTTTTTTCTCTTGTGAACTTCTTCCCACTCTTAAAAATTATGGAGCCTATTAAAAATAGTAATTGATGCACTCGCTGCTGCTATTGCTTCTTGTGATTGTTTGATAGGATTTTAGTATTGTATTATTTGCCAACATAGGCTGGCAAATAATTTTGATTCCACAGGTCCCGAGATGACTTTGGGGGACCCCTACTTTAAGAAACTCTAGTTTATAGTAATTGAATCTTGCAAGGCTGACTGTGCTTTAGATCCTTGCCTTCTTATATTTCCATTAGAAGCAGAGCTAAGATTCAGTCTCAAAAAACCATAGGGCTGGAAAAGGTCTCGCGACCAAATAGCCCGAATCTATGAGGATGAAGTCAGGAAAGCCAAGGCTCAGAATGAATTACAACTTGCAACCAATGCCAAAAATAATCACAAAAGACTTTCTTTCAATATATAAGGAAGAAGAAAAAATGGATTTCAAGAATAGATGTTTGGGATGCTATAATAAGATATCTTGCCTTGGCAATAAGGCAGCAGCCTGTCTCAGCTGGCACCATCTTGCTTTCCAGGATTGCAAGAATATTTCAGTTTGTTTGTTTATTTATTGATGTCAAGATCATCTCCCTTACTCTTTACACCTGGCTTTTGATACCAGATATAGTCTGAACTTTGTTGAAAAGATTTCCAGTGGATCAGGTCCAATTCTCCCTTTATATGGCCAGTCAGATCTGGTGCTCCCTTGAGCTTGCCTGCTGCCCGCATCTTCCCTGCCAAGGAAAATGGTCCTGCTGTGATGGCAGTGGAGGATCTTAGGAGACTGGGCAAAGAGATGCTGCCCAGGGAATGGTCAGACAAGAGACAACATAGCCCACAGCTGGATATCCGAGGAGATTCTCAGTCATCCAGGTCATCGTTGTCCCAAAGATGTTTTTTCACGAGGCAACTGGACTTTCTGGTTTTTCGGTTTTGAAGACGTTTTGCTTCTCATCCAAGAAGCTTCTTCAGCCCTGACTGGATGGTGGGGAATGGAAGGATTTATATTCTTTGCAGACAGGTGGTCATTTGCATCCTGACTTTTAGCTATGCAATTTGGGATGAACACCCTTGGAATGGTGTGGGAGTAGGAACGGATTTCCAGAGGAAAAAAAACTGCAGACTACAGGAATAGGGAGCAACACTCAGGTGACCCTGAGGACACAGATAAACCTCCAAGTAGCCTCAACGACCCTCTAAAAGGATGTAGACAACCAGCTGTCTGCAAGGAATATAAATCCTTCCATTCCTCACCATGCAGTCAGAGCTGAAAAAGTTTCTGGGATGAGAAGTGAAACGTCTTCAAAATCCAAAAACCAGAAAGTCCGGTCGCCTAGTGAAAAAGCACCTTTGGGACCACCGTGTCCTGGAGGACTGAGAATCTCTACAGACCTGCCTTAGAGCTGCCAACTTCTACAGGTGCCAGCCTCCTTCTGGGCTTCTCAAGGCTCCTGACAAGCCCCAGTCAACTTCCTCCACCGGTTGGACTGGTTGGCGTTCAGTGACCGGCTTTAACAGAGCCGGTGCCTGCATTACCCAGGCCCTTGTGAATTATAGGTCTGGGTGCNCAGTGACGAGGCTTTAACAGAGCCGGTGCCTGCATTACCCAGGCCCTTGTGAATTATAGGTCTGGGTGCAGCGGCCGCCCCTCAGCGCCCCTTCGCAACATGCATGCACCCAACCTGTCCTTTACCGTCTGCAAAAGGGCACCGAGAATCCTCCCCCATTCCGGGCTTCTTGCAAAGCTGGGTCAAAAGAAAAGAAAAGAAAAGAAAAGAAAAGAAAAGAAAAGAAAAGAAAAGAAAAGAAAAGAAAAGAAAAGAAAAGAAAAGAAAAGAAAAGAAAAGAAAAGAAAAGAAAAGAAAAGAAACTTGGTGTCCTCCGCTTTGCCAACTTCCTCTCCCGGCCGGGCTGCTCCTTCAAGCTCCCTGAGCTCGGGGGCCGAACTTCGCCCTCTCGGCGCTTGCCTGGCCCTCCCCTCCCCTCCCCTCCCGGAGCTGGGCGCGTAAAGTCCTCCGGGAGCCGCAGCGGGAAGGAACCGAGTGGCCCATCCCAGCCTCGCCCCCTGTCCTGGGGCTGCGCTGGTCCCTCGGGAGATCATGGGGGGACTCCAGAGCCGGCCCGAGCCGCGCCCCCCTTCTGCTCCTGGGGCTCAGGCTGAGCAGACCCCCCGCGCCAGGTNGGCCCGAGCCGCGCCCCCCTTCTGTTCCTGGGGCTCAGGCTGAGCAGACCCCCCGCGCCAGGTTGGAGAGGGTCCCTGGGTAAGTGGGGCAGGGGGAGGAGAGGGAGGGCAGCCCCCACCTCACTCCATCCCTTCGCATCCCCCCCCTCCCCGCTCGCTCTTGCGGGAAGAAAATTTGGCAAGAGGGGGATTTATTCCTATTATGGGAAAAATGAGGCTTTGATAGGCACAGCTGGCAGCCCGTCTCAAAGCTCATAAAAACTGTCAAGCGCTACGGGTAGTGATTGATAATAGTTAGGCGTTGGGGTGGGGTCTTTCTTTTATCCTCCAAGGGCATCTTGCGGGGGGGGGGTAGTTTTCATCTCTGAGGACTCTTCCCAGGATTGGGGTTGGCCTCCTGCATCACGCCTAACCATGATTTGCTTAGCTGTGGTTGGTTGGTTGGTTGGTTGGTTGGTTGGAAACTAGCCAGCTTCTCTCGGAGCGTTTGGAAACGGGAGGCTCGGTTTTATGCAGCTTGCCAGGCAAAAGCTGGTCTCTTTGGGCTTGCGTATTTTGTGACGTTTTGGGTTCAAAACTTGCTACCTCTTGGATATCTGGGCCAGGGGACTCCAAGCTTGGCAACTTTAAGACTTGTGGACTTCAACTCCCAGAAGTCTTTAGCTGGCTGGGGAATTCTGGGAGTTGAAGTCCACAAGTCTTAAAGTTGCCAAGTTTGGAGACCTCTGATCTGGGCTGAGTTTAGTTTGCCCTGTTACACTGGGTTTTGGATTCCTGCTCCAAACAGGAGCCCCAGCTGCAAATTTAATTGTTTGCTGCAAATTTAACTGTTGGATACCTGGGGGAAAACCCCTACAGAGATCTCTGGGACTTAAAAATTATGTTATTCAAATTTCCAGGGCAGCTTTCTCAGTCCACAAATGTTCTTTAGCACCCTTTGCCAACTTGGTGATTGTAAATTGTTCACTCTTATTAGCTTTTGTGACACTATTTTGCATTTATTTCACGTATTCTGGGGCATTAGGAATCGTGTCTCCATAAACAGAATATAGACTCTGGTAGAGGCTTTTTGGAAGAAATCACAGATCAATGAAGTTCAGTGCTATTTATTTTCTGGAAAGAGTCTTGTGGACTTTAACCCTTGAAATTTGACTTGGGATCCTACAAGTGTCTAATAAGCGCTAAGCTTCTGCACTCTCCAGTTGATGGTTTCTATGGCATTTTAATTATGGATGGCCTACACCAGAGGTCTCCAACCTTGGCAATTTTAAAACATAGCTGGCTGAGGAATTGTGGGAGTTAAAGTCCACAAGTCTTAAAGTTGCCAGGATTGGAGACTCCTGGCCTATATGCTTGAAACTTTATTTTTGTATTTGAACTGACTGCAAATCTTTTTGATATAGATGCCTGTTGTGTTGCATCTCATGATGTAAATGCATATTATATCGATGTACATTCATGGACACATAGAAATAAGTTACATTTGCATGCCATTCAGAAGAGACAATAAACAACCAAAGAAGGAAAAAAAAAGACCAGAATAAATATTTTCCAAAAATCAACACCCATAGAAGCAGAAATTAACACCAGCTAAGCAGTCAGGGAGAATCTTAATCAAGGAATTACCAAGGAGAAAACCACACTTCCATCAACACTGGTAGGGCAAGCCATTATACAGTATATAAATAGGGAGCAAACCAGTGGTGAGATTCAATTTTTTTTTATTACCGGTTCTGTGGGCATGGCTTGGGGGGCATGGCAGGGGAAGGATACTGTAAAATGTACAGTCAGAGGTGGGATTTGCCGGTTCTACGAACTATTAAATTTCTAAATTAGAACTAAACTAAATTTAGAACTAAACTAAATTTCTGCTACCAGTGCTCCAGAACCGGTCAGAACCTGCTGCATACCACTTCTGGAGTGAAAGGGGAGTAGTGCTTGCAGTGGTCGCAAGAAAATTTTGGTGATCCACAGAGAAATGTCACCTCCAAAGCAATTAATCCAGGCTGTGCAGGAACACAAGGCTTGCGTCACTTGCATTGCAAACAACACGAGGTAGTGAGAGGAAGGGGGAAAGGATGGCGGGAGGAACTTGCCCCACTAGCCACACGGGCTTCGCCTGGCCATTAGGCTGCTTCTTTCTGCTTCTGCTTTTGGCTGCATGCAAGGAAAACAGCAAAGGTCTTTCTTTCTCTCCCCCAAACTCCTCCAGAAATGAGTCTTTGGGACTCTGCAAGGCCTCCTGCTCCAAGAGGCTCCAAAGACTCATTTCTGGCATTTTTGTCCACATTGTGGAAAACAGAAGCCCTCTATGCACACACAATGACATGTCATCTTGCTGTTCGCTGATGCATGTTGACAGCTGTTTTTCTGAGTCATCTTGATTGAGTCATCTTGACCCAACTGTTTCTTTCCACCTTGGAGACTCAGCAGAGGCTTAATTTTTTCTTCATTGTATTACAGGGAAGCTTATTTTTTTCTTAATTTTATTACAGGGAAGCTTCAACCCTGTGCTGACATCTTCAGCTACAAAACAAAAGGACACAACTTGGTTCCTGAGAGCAGAGGTCTCCAAACTTGGCAAACTTTAAGACTTGTGCAAAGCTGGCTGAGGAATTATTTTATTTATTTTTATTTGTCAATTGCTTACAAGATAATGGGTATTAGTAAAAACATAATTATGAGTACATGTATACATATAAGAAAAATAAAAAAAATATAAAAGAAACAATAGGACAGGAACGGTAGGCACGCTGGTGCGCTTATGCACGCCCCCTACAGACCTCTTAGGAAAGGGGTGAGGTCAATAGTAGACAGTCTAAGGTTAAAGTTTTTGGGGTTTGGGGAAGAAACCACAGAGTTAGGTAGAGTATTCCAGACATTGACCTCATCCCATATCTGTTGCTGAAGTCATATTTCCTGCAATCAAGATTGGTGTAATTAACCTTGAGTTTGTGTCTATTCTTTGCTCTAGTGTTGTTATGGTTGAAGCTGAAGTATTCATTGACAGGTAGGACATTGCAATATATGATTTTATACGCTTTACTTAGATTGGACCGAAGGCGGCATAGTTCTAGATTTTCTAGGTCTAGAATTTCGAGTCGAGAATTCTGGGAATTGAAGTCCACAAGTCTTAAAGTTTGCCAGATCTATGCCGTTGAGTTGCTGTCAAATTAAACCTGAGGAAAAGGGAAGCGTGTTAAACACATGACTGGAGGCTAATTGTACATTGTTGTTGTTATCCCGTGGATTAGTCTTGACTCCGGATGAACAAACCCTTGCAACATTTTTCTTGGCAATATTTTTCAGAAGTTGGTTTCCACTGGCTTCTTTTTAGACCTGAGAAACTTGTGGTCTCTTGAGTTCTAGACCAGGGCCTAAAACCATTATACTTGCTCAGCCTTGACAGTTTGAAGATGTGTGGACTTCAACTCACAGAATTCTGGACGTTCACACATCTTCAAGCTGCCAAGGTTGAGAAAACACAGCATTCTACCAAGCTAGCTCCGATATGATGTTTAGTTGACATAAAACTTCAATGCGAATGATGCTGGTTTTGTTCTAGCATGACATTCTGGACTCATCATTTCCTTTTCATGACTCCATAATCCCTTGCGGGGCGGAGTTTGGAGCAAAGTGTTTACTGGCTGGATGCCCTTCTTGTTGCCAATGCGGAATGGAGCAGAATGTTTACTGGCTGTGGAATTTTATGGAATTTTATTCAGCAGATAAATTCTCATTGTGCCCAGAAACAAATATCTGCCTCTACCAAAGATCAATCTCACAGGCTCCACCGCACCACTCAGCATGTGAAATGTGAAGCAGCAGTTGCTAGTAACATTAAAAGAGCTTTGGATGTCTCCATGCCAGAGTTGGTTTTCAGCTGGTTCTGACCAGTTCTAGAGAACCAGTAGCGGAAATTTTGAGTAGTTTGGAGAATCAGCAAATCCCACCTCTGACTGGCCCCACCAACCCCATCTCTTCTCTGCCTCCCATTGACTCCCAGCTGATTGGCTGGGTCTTCTTTTGTTGCCCTGCACAGGAGAATGGAGCTGGAAAACAGGTTAGTGCTATGGGGAGGGATTTTGCAGTATCCTTCCCCTGCCACGTCCACCAAACCATGCCCAAGCCATGGTAGTAAAAAAATTTGAATCCCACCACTGCTCCATGCTAGCCTTAAGGGTGACTTTGATGGAGGTCCTGTTTCCTTGTGGTCTCCTTTTCTAAACTTCCAGATCTCCGCTTAAAACCTTGGAGCCATTGTAGATAAGTTCCTCTGTTTCCTTCATGGAAGGTAGGAGAAATATTTAATGGGCAATAAATTACCAAGCATTTAGTATAAATAGTATTATGCAAGGTAATCATCTGTTGAAAGGCCATTTCTCATGCACTTTCATCACCTTCTTTAAAAAGTAAGAATACCCTCAAGTCTAGCTTGGGTCTTCTTTTGTTGCCCTGCATAGGAGAATGGAGCTGGAAAGCAGGTTAGTGGGTGGGGAGGGATTGGAGATTTTACAGTATCCTTCCCCTGTCACGCCTGCCAAGCCAACACCCACCAAGCCATGCCATGCCTACCAAGCCACACCCAGAGAACCGGTTGTTAAAAAATTTGAATCCCACCCCTGCCTTGAAGCCATTATAGATAAGTTCCTCTGTTTCTTTCATGGAAGGCAGGAGAAATATTTAAAGGACGATAAATTGCCAAGCATTTAGAAGAAGAATATTATGCAAGGTAATCATCTGTTGAAAGGCCATTTCTCATGCGCTTTCATCACCTTCTTTTAAAAGTAAGAATGCCCTCAAGTCTAGATTTATCTAAGCAGTTTTCTTGGAAGTGACCATTACAGGTAGGAAAGGGTTCACGGGGCGCATGGGTTGCTCCTTTCGGCGATGAAAGAAGCAGCCCAGTGGATAGGGGTGCATGGGGCAAGTTCCCCTATGCCCTCCCCCCCCTCACTCTCTCACCTCGTGTTGCCCACATTGCAAGCAATGTCAGAAAATGGCAGGGACCAGCTTCACATGTGCTTAAATAGGGCCAAATTTTGGGGATAGGGTTTTATTTTAACACATGCACACAAAACAATGCTGGGCCTTCTTTTGGGGGGGGGGTGTTGTGTTTTAGGAAAAACATGGTACCTGTATATCTCTAAATTTCTCTCGTTTTAGGCTTCAATAGAAGCTGTCTGTGTTCAGAGGAGTCTATTATCAAAAGAAGCCACATTTAATTGTTGGAGGAAGAAAGGAATTAATTTAAGACACAAATTGTTTAAGAATGTGGCTTTCATCATGTGAGTTTTAGCTTAAGCTTGGTGTTAAGGTCCTCAATATTCAATTAAATCTTCCAAATAAATATATAAAATTGGATTCAGATGTAGTAGAAGATTTTGCAATCATGGCAAAAGGTTGGGCAGGATCTAACTTTCAAAACAAAGTGACAGGAAGCAAACCCCTGTTTCTAACTCTCGGGCACTGTTGCCTTGAAAAGAAAACACCAGAAAGCAACATAGTTCCTTATCGACATGAAGTAGCACCCAAAGAATCTCCACTATTTGTAATTAACACCAGGAATCTCTTTCCAGAGAAGCAAAATGCAGCTGGTGCTCACAATTTGACAGAAACTTTGCACAACCAGCACTTCTCACAGCTGCTAAAATGAAGTGTCTTTGGCTCTTACAGAAAGATCGTTGCAAGATTGCAAGCTTGAATCGGGATGGATCCATTTTAGCAAATGGATCTGTCCTTTCCATGCAGATCCTTGTTAGAATTCATATTGCACTCAGTTTGCTAAATGTCACCAAAGCAAAAAAAAAAAAAATCATTTCTGTAAATGAGGGTGCATTCCTTCCTACTCGTTTTGTATGCCTTTGGTTGGATCACGTCCTGCCTTTCATGAAACAGACGACTGACTCTGCTTGGTCCTTTGTTTTTAGCCTTCCTCCTTGGTTGTCTCCTGGCAACCCAAACCAAATTTCAGAGCAAAAGAGAATTCCATGTCCCTTAAATCAATGTCTTCCTTACAAACTAGAGATCTTTAAATAGAACGTGGTTATTTAAACAATGGGTTTTGAAAACTAGGCAGGTGTTGTTACATTTGAAGAGCCATTTTTTTTAAACTGATTGTGATTTATACTTTAACTGTCTCTTGTGTAATTAAGGGAAAAAACTTTTAGGATATGAGCTGTTCTTCCTTGATAGAAAATTCAGTAAGGAAACTCCTTATTTGTTTTAATATTTTGTCCATCAGGGACAAAGTACTCAGCAGCCATTTGTCCTCTGGACTAATCTGCGCCTTCCTAACAGAGTTGCTGACATATTTGCCAATTCTGGCATGAAAGTTACCAACCAGAAGGTTATCTGCATTTGGTAGTATTTGTGCAATTCTTTGCAACAGAGCTTGCAGGAAGGACACTGGTGATACCTCAAGCTATCAGTCACAATATTCCAGGAACAGAATCTCTGGCCTGTTTAACAGAAGATATCAGCTGATGGGGATGCACAGTGCAAACATCTTCCTTTTTAATGAATAATCAGGACTACTGAGCCTTGTGAATTGTCACTTGAGCCATTCTTAGATTATTATTATTACTACAGTACCATCTTGAAAAACCCTTGATGGTAACAGAATTGCTTGGTTCCTTGCCACATCAGGGCCTCTTCCTACTTCAGGTTTCTTAGCAACGGTCAAAAATGTTATGTAACCAAGGTTACAGCAAACCACCCTTCCCAAAAAAAAAATCTGCCTGTGCGATATTGCTGCCAGTGGAGGTACGTCAGGACTGCAGATGCTAAAAGTCTGGCTCAAGGTTTTGCAGAGTGGCTCTTTGCTTTGGCAAGGAGACAGTTTTCCTCTCTGACATCCTTTTGTTTGGAAAAGCTGTCTCGAAGCTCCCTCTGCTGTGAGACATGCTTAGTGTAGAATTTATTTTATTTGTATTCCCTCTTTATTCGTTTGATAAAGTACCCGAATAAGGTGAAAGAAATCTGTTGGCCTTCTGGAGCTGGTTTTGGGATGCCTAACTGAGCCACAAACTAGCCATGTTATGCAAACAGAACCCACATGATTATTTTATGGTTCAGTGTGCATGCAAACCCAGAACACTTGGGTAAATGGTGGTGCAATTCACCATGGTAAACACATCAACACACAATCCCTCAGTCAGTGTTTTTCAAACTTGGTAACTTGAACATGGCAACTTGGCAACTTGACTTCAGGTTCCAGGATTCCCATCTAAATTGATGCAAAATCTTAGAATTGCCCTAAATTAATCCATAAACTTAGAATCATGCATTGTGTTGTTACTGGAATCTGAACCAGTTTAAATTTTAAAAATTGCCATTGGTTGTCGGAACTGCTATTTTTCCTTGCAAAGTACAGTTATATATTTGAAGATGTAAGTGTTCTGACCCAAACAAATACGAAACAGAGGTAACAGGAAAACCTTTTAATGATTCTTTATGTATTCCTTCCCGATTCAAAGGCTGTTTCAAACTAATTGTCTCTGACAAGAACGAGCCTTGCCAAGGTTGTGCAAGGCTGCCAAGAATTCTAGATAAAGTTACTAAGAAAGTTTTCAAACATGAAGAGTCTCCAAACACCAACCAAGATATTCCGAATGTCCATGAGGCTTGAGTGCAAAAACCTCTTTGCTTCCTGCAAAGAACTTTGGTTCTCAGCTGGCATTTATCTCTTAAGGGAGGGGCCATTACCTTGCAGCCTTACTCCTGAGTCACCCGTGCTGCTGCAGCTGCTCTTTCCTTCGAGCAGCCCTGCGCGCACACGCCCTGGGCACAGGCTTCTTGGGAGCTTCCTCATTGCTGCTGCCAGCCTCCACAAGCTCCGAAGACCGCACTCCACTCCCTGATAGTCCTGGCCCCATCCCTGCATCACACGCAGGCCCCTCATCTGAGTCCTTGCTCTCCGAGACCTCAGCCAGCCGCACCTGCTGCCGGTGATCACAACAGCAAGGCAAGATGTGTTTCTCATTTGTGTCTTGCCTAAAAAGCAGACCCAGCAGATACTTATTTCCCAACCTGGACACACATCAGAGGTATGGACTTCATTGCCCAGAATCCCCAAATTCTGGAAGTTGAACTCCAAGTTACCACTAATTGACAGATTGTAATTTTAATGTAGATTTTATCTGTTATTTATTACTTTATTCCAGGTTTTTTAACTGGACATTCCTTGAGTGTTTCTAATTTGTTCAGGGCTCTGGTCTTTTACTCATAAACTTACTTGACTTGACTATTTGACTTGACAACTCCCTTAGTCTGGTAAAGCTGAGAATGCCAATCTTTTTGGAGAACAAAGTCCAATGAATGAGATTCAATATTACAGATATGATCCATCTAGCGATTTCCACATGGAGAAAAGAAAGCAAGACAATAGCATCTCTGTATATTAATAAATGTGTATTTATTACAATTAACAACAAGAGATCCTGAAGTTTCTTTTCTCCATCAAAGAAGCTCCTGTTTCTCTGATTTGTTCTTAGAATGACTTTCTAAAAATATTCTCAGTAGTGTATTTTTAAAGCTTATTTTACCAATAAAGATGGAGCAAGGTAATTTCGAGTACATGCTTTTGAAAGGTCCCTGGGATCTACACTTCCAATTCTGAGAAGTCCCATAAGAGGGACTTTACCTGTCAACCTAGTGATGCGTTGGTCATTTAATGTAGGAGAAGAGCAGGAAGAGCTGGGGATGGAGTGAAGTGCATCATCAGCTTAGAATCATTGCATTCCCACAAGAGCTCCAAGTCCAATTCCACCTGAATTCTGTTGACTCTTATCTGGTGCCAATTTAATATTGAATTTTAGTTGACCAGATTCTTGTGTATGGCCTTGAGCTATCAAAATAGAATTAGGAATAGAATAGAATAGAACAGAATAGAATAGGAGAATGAAAGAATAGAATAGGATAGGATAGGATAGAATAGAATTGGAAGGGACCTTGGAGGTCTTCTAGTCCAGCCCTTTGCTCAAGCAGGAGAACCTATACTAATCTTTGAATTGCCATGATGGTCTTGGTTCTTTGAACCTGACACTTCACTTCTAAATAAATATAAGAAACCCACACTTTGCCTGTAAGAACTCCCAAATTCCCTTCTCCTTTGAAAGCTCATTTTCTTTTTATCAAGTAGAGACAGAAAAAGTACAGCATTTTTCAGCATAGCCTTAGTGTTAGAGATTCCTTGCCTCACTTTCCAGAAAGTTGCCTACATCTGATCTAACAGTTCCCGTTGATCACAAGTCCCTCTCTGTGTTTTATTCTTTGTTCTTGGTAAATATATTTTTTCTTCTTGGTCCTTTGCATTGCTCCTAGCAAAGACTCCTTACAGTGCTAATGTGTTCTGATATAATATGAACAAAGGCCTCTGAACTCCTTTGTCTTCACATTCCAAACTGTTCAGTCAAATAGCATGCAGTAATAATATTCAGAAGTTGATTAAAATCAAGATATGCTCTAAAATGTAGCAATAATTGCTATGCATACTCTTGCTAATGAATTCCGTGGATTCTGTTACAGAATTTGTCTATTTTTAAAAAAATGTAAATGAATTTTCAAAGCCATACTGGTCAATTAGAGAAGAATGTAAAGTGGATTATCCAATAAAAATTTAGTCTCACCGTGAAAGTGGGGTTAGGGGTAGAATTTATAAAGAAAGGATATACAAAAGGATTTTTGCCTTGGTTGTAGAAAAAAACCTCTTTAATTAATTTGATTGTATATAATGATATTTTAGCTTCTGAAAATGAAAACCACCCTCTCTCCCTCTTTCATGTAAATCAAGATTGCCTTATTGAATGTTTTAATACTCTACGAAGGCTCTACGTTGATGTTTCTCAACTTTGGCGCCTTTCATGGATAGATAACTGATAATCAGAGTTGGAAGGGACATTGTAGGTCATCTAGTCCAACCCCCTGCCCAAGCAGGAGACCCGACACAATTTCTGACAGATGGAGTCTAATCTCTTCTTGAAAATCTCAAGTGATGGAGCTCCCACAATTTCTGAGGGCAACCTCTGTTCCATTGGTTGATTGTTCTCACGGTCAGAAAATTCCTCCTTATTTCCAGGTTGAATCTCTCCTTCTTCAGTTTCCACCCATTATTCCTTTTCTGGCCTACAGGCGCTTTAGAAAATAGCTTGACCCCTTACTTCCTGTGGCAGCCCCTCAAATTCCAATTTTCCCATTTATTTATATCTATTTCCTATATTCTTACTCATATTTATACTTATATCTATTATCTTGTAAGCGACTGACAAATAAATAAATAATAATCTCTCCCCTAGTCCTTTTCTTCACTAGAATAGCCCTGCCCAGTTCATGTTACCGTTCTTCATATGTTTTAGTTTCCAATCCCCTAATTATCTTGGTTGCTCTTCTCTGTACTTTTTCTCGAGTCTCAACATCTTTTTATCATGTGACCAAAACTGGATGCAGTACTCTAGGTGTGGTCTTACTAAAGGTCCTGTCCCACTGCACTTACGGATGCAAAGAGGATATAAATGTCAAAAAAAGCTTGGCATTCATTGGAAAACGGTATGCATCCATTGTGTACTCATTGCATACATGTTTCATACTTATACATACATACATACAATAATTAATAATTAAATAAAGATTTAACCTGGCATCAAGTGATGGGTTGTGAGCGCTTTGACCTTGGAAGACCGACTTCTGTGTTCAGATGAAGATTGAAATCCAGAATCGGGTTGTAAAGGCCCTTATGCCATGCCATGATATGGACGAACACAGCGCGCTGAAACCCACACAGCGCGCTGTAACCCACACTGCTTGTCCAGTAGAAGGATCTTCCACGGCAGTGTAACCGCGACCCCAGGTGATCAGTGGTGTAGGGCCTTTCCAGGTTGGATTTGGAGCTTGATGATACTTTATCAAAGGCCTTGCTAAAGATTCAGTAGTTCGAAAATGCAAATTAACAGGTGAGTCTGCAAGAGAATC